>JXCR01143284.1:195762-225257 GCA_002079205.1 Phalaenopsis hybrid cultivar
CAGCTCAATTTGAGCTGAGGTGGCTTCTTGGCAAGAATTTGGGTTTTAACCATGTGGGGGCTCACGGTTTTGAGCTTTTGGCTTGGGTTAAGGTGGCTAACCAAGGGTTGAACCATGGTTAAAGCTTATGATGCTCAGTGAAAATGGCACCATAGGGTTTAGACATGTGGTATGGCAAGTACATTGATTTAACCCTCTCTTTATCTCTTTAAAATTTTTTTCTTAAGATTTTACCCATGAAATAAATATCAAGCCTAACCATGGGTTGATGGCTGGCTTTAAACTCAACCCTAGGGTCTAAGGTGAGTCATGGCAAGGTTCATTTGACCATACCAAGCTTAATTGGTTTACGTTTGGTCATAAGTCCAAAAAGGTACATATGGCCAAATCTTGTGTTTGGGCTAGGTTAGGCAAGCCAATTAGCCCAATTAAATATAGTATTTTGTGTAGGAGACCATGAGGAACAACTTTCATACAGGGTGAAAGTCATTTTGAGGTCAATTGGTTAATCAATTTGGTGGATTTTTGGTTTTAGACCCATTTTAAGCATGTTGGGCTAAGTTTGGGTCTAACTTGGGCTAGCCATGGGCTAAGTCCAAATTGATTGTTGTGTTTGGTGTAAAACATCATGATGAACAACTTTCATGAAGGATAAAAGTTGTTTTNATGGTGGGGTACCTTTTCTAGTTTTCTAAGACTAGTCAATAGGAAAGTCCTATGGCTAGACCTAGGCTACTAAAGAAGTTTCTAGACCTCAACCAAAAGTGAGGTCAACACACCCTTCCACAATTTTCTCACTTTGCAGTCAGTTCCAAGTGTCTTACGAAAATTGAGAAAAATTACTTCTACCTTGGAAGCCTTTGGGCCCAACTGAGAGATTCCTAGCTTTTGAAGATGAAAATGACATGGCCATTATAGTAGATCAATCATCTCAGAATATACTACTAGTTCAACCCTTAATTCCTGACAAGTCTCTGGTGATCCTGCGCAGAATCAAGAAATTGGAGAAGGAGTTACAAAATGTCATGAATTCAATTAATAATATATCCATTTTCTTTGATCATCTAGACTGGAGGATGAAGGAACATTTTGATCACTCTGGACATTTAGAAGATAGATTGATACAGCTGATGAGGAGGATGAAATTAATAGACGAGGATTCTACTGAAGAATTTTCATTCCGACCCCTCTACAACCTCTTCGTTCATGTGCAATCAATGGGTGATCTCAGAGGAGAATCTAGTACTGAATCTGAAGAATAGTAAATTTATATTACTACATATCTGTCTATCTATGTATTTTGGTTTGAATTTTATAGTTGCTTTGCCTTAGAATTATGCTTTTAGATCTTTGTATAGTTGAGACTAAGTATAGGATGTTTTGTTTTCAGCATTTTGAGTGTTGTGGCTAGGATTGCGATGGTGAATTAATGTGTTGAGGTTAAGAAAATACCAAAATTAGGTGTGTTTTGTAATATACATTGTACCCCTTGGAATTTATATATATAAGTGATGTTTTCTGTTGTGAAAGTTTATTTGTGATAAGTACATCATTTAGTCACTTAAAATTATGTCTATAATGATTGAAAAGATGTTGTTAAGGCTTGAAATTGACCGAAATTGCAAAAATCCAAAATTTTAATCAAAATCAGTAGAGCCGCCGACGGCGCCATCGACCCCGCCGACAGCGAGTTTGCAAAAATACACCTTGAACCGTGATTTTGACCAGTCAACCGCCACTATTCATCATGCCCTTCCTCCTAAAAACGCCATTTTCGACCTAGAGCTTGAGAGATCTTGCATTGGGTGGCGATTTCAAGACTTTTTGACACCAGATTTGATCATTTCTAGGTAAGAGCTTCACTCCAAACTAAAAATATTTGATTTTCACAATGGATTTTTTCCACATTGAGTAGATCCAAAATTTTTGAGAATGTGAAAAAAATTTGGGAAGAAATTCATGGATCTTAGTGTTGAACTCTTAGAATTACTATTGGAAGCCATTATTTAAATATTTGAAGTAATTTTTGGAATTTTTCTATAATTTGATTAGATTGAAATGGATCCACATCAAAAGAGACGAATTGAGTTGATGAGTCTCGCTTCATCAATGTGATGAATCAAACAAGATTTACTTCAATATTTAAAGGAAAGAAGTGTGTACAAGATCAAGTTTTTGAAAGCCCGGGAGAAGAAATTGAACGAGTTATTGCCAAGCGGAGGTGGGAAAACTTTTGTTACACCACCAATAAAGCTGATGCAATGTGGTTATTGCTGAGCGGAGGTAGGAAAACTTTTGTTACACCACCAACAAAGCTGATGCAAATGTTGTGAAGGAGTTCTATACCAACGTATTCTATTCTGAAAATGGAATCATTCAAGTACAGGGATTTCCTGTTGAATTTACTGTCGCCCGTATCAACACATTTTACGAAGTCCTAGACTCTTATAGCTGCCAATATGAATCCTTCAGTACTATGGAACACCCCCTGAATGATGTGATCAACTTTCTCACTGATGGGAAAGGAACATGAAAGATAAAGCAGCGAGAACAGGTAAAATTTTCTGCTTCCATGTTGAATGCCACCTGTAAAGCGTGGGACTATTTTATTTCTTCTACTTTGTTACTGACTTATCACCATAGTGATGTAACTAGAGATAAAGCTATTTTGAATTTATGTATTTAGAATAATAGAACTATAAATGTGCGGAGAATTATTTTTAAGAATATATTGACTACGGTGAGGAGTGAGACAAGTGGAGGTCTAGGACATCCTTACCTTATTTATGCAATTTGTAAACTTTCTGGAGTGGAAATTGGAGATGAAGAATAGGTTTACCCTATAAAACCCATTAGTAAGGCCAATTTGAAAACTTATGAATCTCATGAGAAATGGAGAACTGGAAGTAGAAGTCAAGAACCTTCTACTAGTAGAGATGTCCCCTCTATAAGTTATGATCTTCCACCTTCTAGTTCCCCTACCCTCATTGATTTGATGAATGAGTTGACCTTGCAGTGGAAGAGCATAGAATTAATAAATGAAAGGATTGGAGGTTTAGAATGTCGACATGATTATGATAGTGAGTACTTTCAGGCATTTAAATTTTGAGGTAGCTTATTATGAAGCCCAGGCCCGACACTACAGAGGTGAGCCTGATGTTACATTTTCTGAGTGCCCCCGGTATACTCAGTATCATCTCGATCCACCTGCTGATCAAGGTGATGAAGATATAGCTTGGGATTTTGATATTAAATGAATGTTATAAGCCTGATCCACCTGCTGATCGGAGATGAAGACATAGTTTGGGATATGTACTTGTACTTGTACTTTTATTGCTGTGATCTTTTGTAATAGAAATGGATTTTTATGTATATTTTGGACTTTCATTTTTTTATTATGTTGTACTTGGATAATTTTAATTTTTATTATAAAGTTGGTGTTATAATTAAATTTGCATGTGTAGTTTAATAGATGTTGAGTAGTATTCTGTGGATTGTAATATAATGTGATTTTTATTTTGCATTTTAATTTTAATTGTTTTGTTTAGTACTGTGTTTGTGTTAGAAAATATTGTGCTTGTTTAATGTTTTGGTTTTATACTTATTTCAAAATTTCATTACCCAGAAATTCCTCTAATGATTTATATGTGTAGAAGCTTCCCCTTTAATATTACAGACCAGGTGAAGTAGAAATGTTGAGCAGGACTGCAAAAATTTCAAAATGATGAAAATGCCTAAAATAATGGGGTATGATTTATATTTAGAGTTTCTCTTTCCACTTGTATTATTTTATATTGAAAATTTTAAGTTTGGGGGAGAGAATAAAAAGATTAACTATTAGATGTCCTCTATTTTAAAATTTTTAAAAATTATTTATATGATTTTATGTAGTAAATTTAATTCAGATAACTATATTTTTGTAACTATTTAAATATTATAGTAGATTGAAAGAAATATTTTTGTAATAAAAATTAATTTTGTAACTTAAGATATTTAATATAAGAGAATAAGATTATAGTTAACTATTTAAAGTAAAAATAAAAAATAATATTGTAACTTAAGATATTTAGTATAAGAGAATAAGATTATAGTTAACTATTTAAAGTAAAGGACACTATATTTTGAAGTGTTAATAATCTGGAAATTTATTTGAGAAGAAAAGATTGGGGCTCAATGATGTAAAAGCTATGATAACTTAAGATATTTAGTATAAGAGAATAAGATTATAGTTAACTGTAATGAAAATTAATTTTGACTTAAGAAAAATTAATTTTGTAAATTAAGATATTTAGTATAAGAGAATAAGACTATAGTTAACTATTTAAAGTAAAGGAAACTATTACTTAAGATATTTAGTATAAGAGAATAAGACTATAGTTAACTATTTAAAGTAAAGAAAACTATAAAAGTATTAAGAATCTTGGAAATTCATTTGAGAAGAAAAGATTGGGGCTCAATGATGTAACAGTTATTATTAAGAATCTTGGAAATTCATTTGAGAAGAAAAGATTGGGGCTCAATGATGTAACAGTTATCATTAAGAATCTGGAAATTCATTTGAGAAGAAAAGATTGGGGCTCAATGATGTAAATGCTATGAAATATTTATAAGGTAAAGGAATGCTTTGAGTTTCAAATTTAGGGAAAGAAATGTGGAGTTCAAAATCATTAAAGGCTATCCAGATATAGTAATCCTCACTTGAAAAAGGAAAAAGAACTTTGAAATATTTATAAGGTAAAGAAATGCTTTGAGTTTCAAATTTAGGGAAAGAAAAGTGAAGTTAAAATCATTAAAGGCTATCCAGATATAGTAATCCTCACTTGAAAAAGGAAAAATAAGGGATTGGGCTATGTAATATTTATAAGGTAAAGGAATGCTTTGAGTTTCAAATTTAGGGAAAGAAAGGTGATGTTCAAATGTTTATAAGGTAAAGAAATGCTTTGAGTTTCAAATTTAGGGAAAGAAAAGTGAAGTTCAAAATATATCTATAAGGTAAAGGAATGCTTTGAGTTTCAAATTTAGGGAAAGAAATGTGATGTTCAAAATCAACTATTCAGATATAGTAATCCTCACTTGAAAAAGGAAAAAGAAAGAAAGAATCTCTGAAAAGAAAAGAAAAATATATAGGATTGAAAGCAATCCAAATGAAAAAGAGAAAAGAAAGAAATAAAAATTATGAGAGTGAGGAGAAGCTTGAGGATATGCCTAATCAAAAATTGTATCAGTGGACCTACCTAAAGGAAAAACCTAAATACATACCTGAACTTATATTTATGCATTAGATCTTTTACTAGTAGAGTTCTCATGAAGTTCGTATCATTTGAACATTCTAAGTAAGTTAATATTGCAACATATAGTCATTCTTGAAATGAATAGAAGACTATAACTCTTAAATTTGATGACTAGATAATCTTGTGGCTATAGAGTTAATTCAATTACTTGGAATTTTTTTTGAAAATCTTACTATGATATTTTTCTGAATCAAACTTTTAATATTTCTAAATTAAAACTTTACTAAAGTAGATCATAACTTTTATATAGTACTAAAATTACTTGAGGACAAGTAATAGTTAAGTTTGGGGGACTTTGACCAAAGGAAAATATGTTGAGATTTTCATACATATTTTATATTGTTTTTGATGATATTGCACTTTAAAGAAATGTATTTTTAATGTTTTATTGAAGAAATGGTGAAATAGGTTCATTGGAGCAAAAATATGCGAAAAGGAGCGAATTTGGAGCAAAAAGGACCAAAATGTGAAGAATTAAACTATGGCCCCGACAGAGCCATCTACCCCGCCGACGGCGAGATTTTCCCAAGACTCCAGAATTAATTAATTAAGAAGGTCCGCCGACGGCACCCTCGAGGCCGCCGATGGCGAGTTCGGCGGTTATGTCCAACTAGGCTTTGGATGAGGACAAATTTTGAAGGGATGTTTAGGCAACTTTTAGGAAAGCTCATCCACAACTTTAAAAGAATATTTTGGCCAAAAACTGGAGGAGTCTAGAGGTTATGGAGGTTAGAAATGTTCCATTAATTTGCAGAGAGTTTGCCAGAAAGTTTAAATTGTGAGGAATTCTTTGAGAGATTGTAAGAGTGGAGAGAAAGTGAGAGATTTCTTCCTCCTTCCACTTCGAAGAAGAATTCTGTGTGCTGTAAAGAAAGAAAGAGATTCAGAGGAACTTCGAGGAGACACTTTGAAGAGAAATTCTCTGTGCCGTAAAAAAAGGAAGAGATTCAGTGGAACTTCAGGAGTTTTCTTGGGGACAAACTAGAGATAAGTTTATTTATTGATATAGTTTGTATGCATTTTATATATGAATTCTGAGTTTTGTTGTGTTTTTCCCATAAGATCTGAGTAGTTTTCTCTGTCTTTCTTCTTGTCTTGATATTTGTGAAATGGTGATTTGAATTGGTGAAGCCATGAAAATGTTTAAGAAATTTAGATGATCTTTTCACTTCGATCTTAATTTACTTTCAATCTGGCCAATTGATTTGTTAAAATATGTTGATTTTTACAACTAAAGTGAAGATTACATCCAAGATTTGTAGAGGTCAAAGCCCTTGGAAGTTGGGTGCAAATAAATAGGAAAATAAAATTATCGGGAGTAGAATTGGAGATTTTAGAGTGACAGACTAAAATCCGCAATTCAGTGCTATCGTTTGGGTGCTGAAGTGTAGATGTTAGCCCTCAGGTGAGGGGAACGTGGGAGCTCCATGTTTGGGTGTTGATGTGTAGATGTTAGCCCTCAGGTGAGGGGAACGTGGGAGCTCCAAAGTGTCCGGTATCCTCCCAGCCTAGCTGTAGATTCAGTAACCAAGCATAGGATTAGTCAATGTTCTTTATTCGGTATCCTCCCAGCCTAGCCGCAGAATCAGAGTGTAGATGTTAGCCCTCAGGTGAGGGGAACGTGGGAGCTCCGAAGTGATCCGGTATCCTCCCAGCCTAGCTGTAGATTCAGTAACCAAGCATAGGATTAGTCAATGTTCTTTATTCGGTATCCTCCCAGCCTAGCCGCAGAATCAGCCAAACATAGGATTAGTCAATGTTTTTTAAGGTATCCTTCCAGCCTAGCCATAGAATCAGTAACCAAGCATAGGATTAGTCAATGTTCTTTAAGTATCCTCCCAGCCTAGCCGCAGAATCAGTAAACAAGCATAGGATTAGTCAATGTTCTTTATGCCTCAGCCTAGCCGCAGAATCAGTAACTAAGCATAGAATTAGTCAATGTTCTTTATGCCTGGACCAAGCCTAGCTGCAGATTCAGTAAAAAAGTGTAGGATTATTCAATGTTCTTTATGCCTGGACCAAAGGGTAAATGATAGGTATGCTCCTATTTGGCACAATACAAATTGAATCACTTTATCCATTTACTATAATTTCTTGACAAGGAGAATGATGCTTTCTTATATATTGAATATCACATTAGAAACTTCATTAATATAATTAGTTATTTAATAGTTATTAAAATTACATATTTATTTCAATTGCCTAAATGTGACAGATAAGCAAATTGAACTTTGTTGTTGTGGTTAAAGTATTGGTTTTCTAAAATCTTAGTTCGTAGTTCTAATCTTACTCCCTATGGGATCGATATCTAGGACTCCATTAGAGCCCTATATTATTTGAGCGATACGTATACTTGTATTGATAAGTGTGACTTTACAATCATTGAATATTTATTTCATCCTTATTTATCGAATCTATAACTTTTATTAAGGATTTGGTATAGTTGCTGAGGAAGTAATTCTTTTTAGCAGTAGTATTAAATACTTCTATTTTTAAGCATATATAAAGTCGCAGTCACTTCGTCAATGTGAAGGCTCAAACAAGATTTACTTATGTATTTGAAGGAAAGAAGTGTATACAAGATTGAGTTTTTGAAAGTCCGGGAGGAGAGATTAAACGAGTTATTGCTGAGCGGATGTGGGAAATTTTCTGATACACCGCCAATAAAGCTGATGCAAATGTTGTGAAGGAGTTCTGAGTCAACGTATTCTATTCTGAAGATGGAATCATTCAAGTGCGGGGATTTCCTGCTGAATTTACTGCCACCCGCATCAACACCTTTTATGAAGTCCCAGACTCTTGTAACTACCAATATGAATCCTTTAGTACGATGGAAGGCCCCCTGAATGATGTGACTAACTTTCTCACTGATGGAAAATGAATATGAAAGATAAAGCAACGAGACTTTCAAAAACTCAATCTCACTGATTGATAAGTGTGACTTTACAATCATTGAATATTTATTTCATCCTTATTTATCGAATCTATAACTTTTATTAAGGATTTGGTATAGTTGCTGAGGAAGTAATTCTTTTTAGCAGTAGTATTAAATACTTCTATTTTTAAGCATATATAAAGTCGCAGTCACTTCGTCAATGTGAAGGCTCAAACAAGATTTACTTATGTATTTGAAGGAAAGAAGTGTATACAAGATTGAGTTTTTGAAAGTCCGGGAGGAGAGATTAAACGAGTTATTGCTGAGCGGATGTGGGAAATTTTCTGATACACCGCCAATAAAGCTGATGCAAATGTTGTGAAGGAGTTCTGAGTCAACGTATTCTATTCTGAAGATGGAATCATTCAAGTGCGGGGATTTCCTGCTGAATTTACTGCCACCCGCATCAACACCTTTTATGAAGTCCCAGACTCTTGTAACTACCAATATGAATCCTTTAGTACGATGGAAGGCCCCCTGAATGATGTGACTAACTTTCTCACTGATGGAAAATGAATATGAAAGATAAAGCAACGAGAACAGTTAAATTTTTTTGCTTCCATGTTGAATGCCACCTCTAAGGCGTGACACTATTTTATTTCCTCTACTTCGGTTACCGACTTATCACCATAGTGATGTAACTAGAGTTTGAGCTATTCTGAATTTCTATATTTAGAATAAAAGAACTATAAATATGGGGAGAATTATTTTTAAAAATATATTGACTACGACAAGGAGTGAGACAAGTGGAGGTCTAGGACATCCTGACCTTATTTATGCACTTTGCCAACTTTTTGGAGTGGAAGCTGGAGAAAAAGAATGGTTTTACCCTATGAAACCCATTAGTAAGGCCAATTAAAAACTTATGAAACCCATGAGAAATGGAGAACTGGAAGTAGGAGTCAAGAACCTTCTACTAGTAAAGATGTTCCCTCTATAAGTTATGACCTTCCACCTTCTAGTTCCCCTACTCTAACTGATTTGATGTATAAGTTGACCATGCAGCGGAAGAGTATAAAATTAATAAATGAAAGGATTAGAGGTTTAAAACGTCGACATGATTATGATAATGAGTACCTTCAGAGGCATTCAAATTTTGAGGTAGCTTACTACGAAGCTCAAGCACGATACTACAGAGGTGAGCCTGATGTTACTTTTCTTGAGTGCCCCCGATATAGTCCATATCAGCCCGATCCACCTGCTGATCAAGGAGATAAAGATATAGTTTGGGATTTTGATATTTGATAGAATTGATGTACTTGTACTTGTACTTTTATTTATGTGATCTTTTGTAATAGAAATAGATGTTTGTGTGTATTTGGACTTTCATTTTTATTATTTAGTTGTACTTGGATGATTTTTAATTTTTGTTATAAAATTAATGTTATAGTTAAATTTACATGTGTAGTTTAATAGATGTTGAGTAGTATTTTATGAATTGTATTGTAAAGTGGTTTTTATTTCACATTTTAAATTGTTTTATTTAGTATTGTAATTGTGTTAGGAAATATTGTGCTTGTTTAATGTTTTAGTTTTATACTTATGTGTAGTATTGTGGTTGTGTTAGGAAATATTGTGCTTGTTTAATGTTTTAGTTTTATACTTATTTTTTACCGAGAAATTTTCATAATGATTTATATGTGTAGAAAGCTCCTAATATTAGAGACCATGTGAAGTAGAAATTTTGAGAAGGCCTGCAAAAATTTCAGAATGATGAAAATGCCTAAAATGCTGTGGTATGATTTATATTTAGAGTTTTTCTTTCCAACTGTATCATTTTATATTGAAAAATTTAAGTTTGGGGGAGGGAAGAAAAAGATTAACTATTAGATGTCCTCTATTTCAATATTTTCAAAAATTATTAATATGATTTTATGTAGTGAATTTAATTCAGGTAACTATATTTTATAGCTATTTAAAAATTATGGTAGATTTAAAGAAATATTTTTGTAATGAAAATTAATTTTGTAACTTAAGATATTTAGTATAAGAGAATAAGATTATAATTAACTATTTAAAGTAAAGGAAAGTATATTTTAAAGTATTAAGAATCTGGAAATTCATTTGAGAAGAAAAGATTGGGGCTCAATGATGTAAAAACTATGAAATATTTTTAAGGTAAAGGAATGCTTTGAGTTTCAAATTTAGGGAAAGAAATGTGATGTTTAAAATCATTAAAGGCTATCCAGATATAGTAATCTTCACTTGAAAAAGGAAAAAGAAAGGATTGAAAACAATCCCTGAAAAGAAATGAACAATATATATGATTGAAAGCAATCCAAATGAAAAATAAAAAAAGAAAAAAAAATTATGGAAGTGAGGAGAAGCTTGAGGATATGCCTAATAAAAAATTGGCTTCACTGGACCTACCTAAATGGAAAACTGAAATACATTCCTGAACTTATATTTATGGAATAGATTTTTTACTAGTAGTGTTCTCATGAAGTTTCGTGTCATTTGAATATTCTAAGTGACTTAATATTGCAACATATAGTCATTGTTGAAATGAATAGAAGACTAGAACTCTTAAACTTGATGACTTGATAATCTTGTGGCTACAGAGTTAATTCAATTACTTAAATTTTTTTTGAAAATCTCACTATGATATTTATTTAAATCAAACTTATAGTATTTTTAAATTAAAACCTTACTCCAATTGATCATAACTTTTATATGGTACTAAAATTACTTGAGGACAAATAATAGTTAAGTTTGGGAGATTTTGACCAAAGGAAAATATGTTGAGATTTTCATACATATTTTATACTGTTTTTGATGATATTGCACTTTAAAGAAATGTATTTTTGATATTTTATTGCAGGAATGATGAATTAGGGTCGTTGGAGCAAAAAGATGCAAAAATGAGCGAATTTGTAGCAAAAAAGACCAAAATGTGAAGAATTGAACTAGAGCACCGACGACGCCATCGACCACGCCGGCAACAAGATTTTCCCGAGACTCCAGAATTAATTCATTAAGAAGGTCCACCGACGGCGCCCTCGAGGCCACCGATGGTGAGCTCGGCGGTTATGACCAACTATGCTTTGGATGAGGATAACTTTTGAACGGATGCTTAGGAAACTCTTAGGAAAGCTCATTCACAACTTTAAAAGAAGATTTTGGCCGAAAATTTTGAGGGCCCTGAAGACTCTAGAGGTCCTTAAGAGGGGAGAGGCTCAAAAATTGAAGTGTGAAACAAGTGTAGAGAGTCTAAATTATGAGGAATTCTTCGAGAGATTGTAAGAGTGGAGGGAAAGTGAGAGATTTCTTTCCGTAGAGTGTAACAATTGTGAGGAATTCTTCAAGAGATTGTAAGAGTGGAGGGAAAGTGAGAGATTTCTTCCTCCTACTCGTTTCGAAGGGAATTGCTTGTGTTGTAAAGAAAGGAAGAGATTCAGAGGAACTTCAAGGAGTGTTCTTGGGGAGAAATTAGAATTTTGTGTGTTGTAAAGAAAGAAAGAGATTCAGAGGAACTTCGAGGAGTTTGCTTGTGGAGGAATAAATTCTGTGTGCTGTAAAGAAAGGAAGAGATTCAGAGGAACTTCGAGGAGAGTTCTTGGGGAGAAAGAGATTGTAAGAGTGGAGGGAAAGTGAGAGATTTCTTCCTCCTTGCTGCTTTGAAGAGGAAATGTGTGTTGTAAGGAAAGGAAGAGATTCAGAGGAACTTCGAGGAGTTTTCTTGGAGAGAAATATGTGTTATAAAGAAAGGAAGAGATTCAGAAGAACTTCGAAGAGTTTTCTTGGGGAGAAAGTAGAGATAAGTTTATTTATTATTGTAGTTTATATGACTTTCATTTTATATATGAATTCTGAGTTTTGTTGTGTTTTTCCCATAAGATCTGAGTAATTTTCTTTGTCTTTCTCCTTGTCTTGAGATTTGCAAAATGGTGATTTGAATTGGTGAAGCCATGAAAATGTTTAAGAAATTGTGATGATCTTTTCACTTCGATCTTAATTTACTTTCAATATGGCCAATTGATTTGTTAAAATATGTTGATTTTTATAACTAAAGTGAAGATTACATCCAAGATTCAGAGAGGTCAAAGCCCTTGGAAGTTGGATGCAAATAAATAGGGAAATAAAATTATTGGGTGTAGAATTAGAGATTTTAGAGTGACAGATTAAAATCCCCAATTTGGTCCTATCGTTTGGGTGCTGAAGTGTAGATGTTAGCCCTCAGGTGAAGAGCGTGGGAGCTCCGAAGTGAGAGCCGATATCCTCCCAGCCTAGCCGCAAATTTAGTAAATTCCTCAATTCAGTCCTATCGTTTGGGTGTTGAAGTGTAGATGTTAGCCCTCAGGTGAGGGGAACGTGAAAGCTCCAAAGTGAGAGTCGGTATCCTCCCAGCCTAGTTACAGAATCAGTAACCAAGCATAGGATTAGTCAATGTTCTTTATGTCTGGACCAAAGGGTAAGTCATATCGTTTGGGTGCTGAAGTGTAGATGTTAGCCCTCAGGCGAGGGGAACGTGGGAGCTCAATTCAATCCTATCGTTTGGGTGTTGAAGTGTAGATGTTAGCCCTCAGGCGAGGGGAACGTGGGAGCTCGAATGTTTGGGTGTTGATGTGTAGATGTTAGCCCTCAGGTGAGGGGAACGTGGGAGCTCCAAAGTGTCCGGTATCCTCCCAGCCTAGCTGTAGATTCAGTAACCAAGCATAGGATTAGTCAATGTTCTTTATTCGGTATCCTCCCAGCCTAGCCGCAGAATCAGAGTGTAGATGTTAGCCCTCAGGTGAGGGGAACGTGGGAGCTCCGAAGTGATCCGGTATCCTCCCAGCCTAGCTGTAGATTCAGTAACCAAGCATAGGATTAGTCAATGTTCTTTATTCGGTATCCTCCCAGCCTAGCCGCAGAATCAGCCAAACATAGGATTAGTCAATGTTTTTTAAGGTATCCTTCCAGCCTAGCCATAGAATCAGTAACCAAGCATAGGATTAGTCAATGTTCTTTAAGTATCCTCCCAGCCTAGCCGCAGAATCAGTAAACAAGCATAGGATTAGTCAATGTTCTTTATGCCTCAGCCTAGCCGCAGAATCAGTAACTAAGCATAGAATTAGTCAATGTTCTTTATGCCTGGACCACTAGCCGCAAAATCAGTAACCAAGCATAGGATTAGTCAATGTTCTTTATGCCTGGACCAAAGATTAGCCGCAGATTCAGTAAACAAGCGTAGGATTAGTCAATGTTCTTTATGCCAGGACCAAAGGGACCACAGATTCAATAAACAAGAATAGGATTAGTCAATGTTCTTTATGTCTGGACCAAAGGGTATCGCAGATTCAATAAACAAGCATAGGATTAGTCAATGTTCTTTATGCTTGGACCAAAGGGTAAATACGAATTTAGCAAACAAGCATAAGATTAGTCAATGTTCTTTATGTCTGGACCAAAGGGTAAAGAATTCGGATTTAGTAAACAAGCATATGATTACTCAATGTTCTTTATGCCTGGACCAAAGGGTAAAGAACTCAGGTGAGGGGAACGTGGGAGCTCCAAAGTGAGAGCTGGTATCCTCCCAGCCTAGCCGCAAATTCAGTAAACAAGCATAGGATTAGTCAATGTTCTTTATGCCTTGACCAAAGAGTAAAGAATAGGTATGCTCATCGGTAACCAAGCATAGGATTAGTCAATGTTCTTTATGTCTGTACCAAAGGGTAAAGAATAGGTAGGTGCTGAAGTGTAGATGTTAGCCCTCAAGCGAGGGGAACGTGGGAGCTCCGAAGTGAGAGCCGGTATCCTCCCAGCCTAGCCACAGATTCAGTGAGGGGAACGTGAAAGCTCCAAAGTGAGAGTCGGTATCCTCCCAGCCTAGTTACAGAATCAGTAACCAAGCATAGGATTAGTCAATGTTCTTTATGTCTGGACCAAAGGGTAAGTCATATCGTTTGGGTGCTGAAGTGTAGATGTTAGCCCTCAGGCGAGGGGAACGTGGGAGCTCAATTCAATCCTATCGTTTGGGTGTTGAAGTGTAGATGTTAGCCCTCAGGCGAGGGGAACGTGGGAGCTCGAAAGTGAGAGCTGGTATCCTCAGCCTAGCCGCAGAATCAGTAACTAAGCATAGAATTAGTCAATGTTCTTTATGCCTGGACCACTAGCCGCAAAATCAGTAACCAAGCATAGGATTAGTCAATGTTCTTTATGCCTGGACCAAAGATTAGCCGCAGATTCAGTAAACAAGCGTAGGATTAGTCAATGTTCTTTATGCCAGGACCAAAGGGACCACAGATTCAATAAACAAGAATAGGATTAGTCAATGTTCTTTATGTCTGGACCAAAGGGTATCGCAGATTCAATAAACAAGCATAGGATTAGTCAATGTTCTTTATGCTTGGACCAAAGGGTAAATACGAATTTAGCAAACAAGCATAAGATTAGTCAATGTTCTTTATGTCTGGACCAAAGGGTAAAGAATTCGGATTTAGTAAACAAGCATATGATTACTCAATGTTCTTTATGCCTGGACCAAAGGGTAAAGACAGAATCAGCCAAACATAGGATTAGTCAATGTTTTTTAAGGTATCCTTCCAGCCTAGCCATAGAATCAGTAACCAAGCATAGGATTAGTCAATGTTCTTTAAGTATCCTCCCAGCCTAGCCGCAGAATCAGTAAACAAGCATAGGATTAGTCAATGTTCTTTATGCCTCAGCCTAGCCGCAGAATCAGTAACTAAGCATAGAATTAGTCAATGTTCTTTATGCCTGGACCACTAGCCGCAAAATCAGTAACCAAGCATAGGATTAGTCAATGTTCTTTATGCCTGGACCAAAGATTAGCCGCAGATTCAGTAAACAAGCGTAGGATTAGTCAATGTTCTTTATGCCAGGACCAAAGGGACCACAGATTCAATAAACAAGAATAGGATTAGTCAATGTTCTTTATGTCTGGACCAAAGGGTATCGCAGATTCAATAAACAAGCATAGGATTAGTCAATGTTCTTTATGCTTGGACCAAAGGGTAAATGCAGATTCAATAAACAAGCATAGGATTAGTCAATTTTCTTTATGCCTAGACCAAAGAGTAAAGAATAGGTATGCTCCTATTTGACATATTATAATTTAAACTATATCACTTTAATTTTTCACTATAATTTCTTGATAAGGAGAAGGATTCTTTCTTATATATTGAATATAACATTCGAACCTTCATTAGTATAATTAGTTATTTAATAGTTATTAAAATTACATATTTATTTTAATTGTCTATTAGTGACAGATAAGCAAATTGAACTTTATTATTGTGATTAAAGTATTGCTTTTCTAAAATCTTAGTTCGTAGTTCTAATCTTACTCCCTGTGAGATCGATATCTAGGACTCCATTAGAGCCCTATATTACTTGAGAGATACGTATACTTGTGTTGATAAGTGTGTCTTTACAATTATTGAATATTTATTACATCCATATTTATGGAATCTATAACTGTTATTAAAGTTTTGGTACAGTTGCTGAGGAACTAAATCTTTTAGCAGCATTATTAAATACTTATATTTTTAGGCATATATAAAGTCGCGGTCACTTCTTCTTCATTTCAATCTCACAAGAAGACATTTTGTAATTTCTCAAGCTATTCACTTAGACTTTAGGATAAAAATTGAAGTGGGGTGAGAGTTCTCTTCATTCCCTATTATTTATAGGCCTTGGATCAAGCCTAAAACCACTACACACATTCTCAAAACACTAACCCATTTTTAAACCCACTAAACCACATTTAATTCTTCTAGAAACATAATTTAGCACATTTTGTTAACTGTTGCATTTAAGCACGATGCTCATAATTTAGCACGCATTTAGTAAGAACCCTCCCCTCATAAAATTCATTCATTATCTTTTCATGTTCATTTAATTGTAATAGTCTTATCTTAATAGCTTCCTTTAAGTTATAATTATATTCCTTAATAGTATAATATGCTTTATGCTCAAGTTAAACTGTTAAATGAAAAGCTTTCCAAAATATTAGCCTCTATGGGGACATTCCTATAGGAGCTCTATATGTAGTTCTATAAGAGCACGAAACAAAATCATATTTGACTGACTAATCCATTTTTGTTGGATTCACAGATTTTTACAATATTCTTTTAATTTCATTATGAGATAATTTAGTTAACCTACTTGTCTGAAGATGATAAGCAGTAGCAATTTGATCGTTGATATGATTTTTCTTTAATAATTTTTCCATTATTGCATTTCTAAAATAACTTTTTCCATCAGTTATGATCACTCTCGACATCCCAAATCTATGAATATATCCGTTCTTAAAAACTTTGCAACACTTTGAGCATCACATTGAGGTAAAGCAACATCTTCTATCCATTTGGATACATAATCTATTATTATCAATATATATAAATTTCTGAAAGATGATATAAACGGTCCCATGAAATCTAATCCCCAAACATCAAATATTTCAACTTTCAAGACATAAGTGAGGGGCATCTCGTTGACATCGATCACAAGTTTTGATATAAGCGTTAACATATCTAAAGATTGTAAGCCAATAAAATCCATATTGCAAAATTCTGTATGTTCTTTTATCAACACCAAAATGTGCCCCAAAATCAGAATTACGACATTTTGGGATAATTTTATAAGTTTCTTCTAAAGGCACGCATCCTCTAATAATTAGATACTTTCTTTGTTTATATAAAATTGGGTCATCCCAAAAATAAGTTTTAGCTTCAGATAAAAATTTTCTCTTCTATTGTTATGTCAAACCATAGGGTTTAATATCGCTAATAATAAATTTCACAATGTCAGTACACCATGGAACACACCACTCATTAATACTGACCAATTCTTCTTCTGGAACCTGTTAATTACTTTCTTTTTCAAAACAAAGTGATTTTTCTAATTCAAGCCTGGACAGATGATTAACAATTTAATTCTTAGCTCCCTACCTATCTACTATTTCAAAGTCAACTAATGCATAAGAAGATTCCATCGTATTAGTCTTAGTTTTACATCCTTCTTTTTCATTAAATATTTAATAGCAAAATGATCTGTATGCACGATATATTTGTTCCAATTAAATATGATCTCAATTTATCAAAAGCATATATTATTGCTAATAACTCTTTCTTGGTTGTGGTATAATTAATTTGAGCTTCTTTAGAAGTTCTACTAGCATAGTAAATAACTTCGAAAATATTATCATGATTTTGTCTTAAAACAACTCCAATAACAAAATCACTTGCATCACACACTAATTCAAAATTTTTTTCCCAATCTGGTGAAATAATATTTGGTGCAGTGACTAATTTTTCTTTTAATAGCCGATACACCAAAATAATGTGTTGTTTTAAGTATACATTTTATACTTATTTTTGATGATATTACACTTTAAAAAAAGGTATTTTCATATTTTTGTTGCAGTTATATCAATTTTAGGTATTTGGAGCAAAAGTAACAAAAAGAATAAAATTTGGAGCCAAAGCAGTAAATTTTGAGATTCTGGTGCCTAAAGCGCTAGAAATGACGCTTGAAGCACCACTTTACATAGAGTTGGCACTTGAAGTGCCAGAGTTGGCTCCTTAAGTGCCATTTTATAGAGAGCTAGCTCCTGAAGTACAAAAACCCAAAACATCTTGTCTTAAGCAAGTTTGCACCTGAAGCGCTGAGGCGCCAGAGATGACCTTTTGCGAGTTAAGGCGGTTGGGACCAATTTTGCATGAATTTCGAAAGGGACACTTGTTCTAAATTCCCCATAGGGTGATTTAATGCATTTAGATACTTTGGAAGGTTCTTTTATGAAGGGATATGTCTCATGGATCAATAGACATGTCGTTTGGAATTCCAAAAAGTTGACTTTTTGATAGAGTTTTGAATTATTTTTGGAAGGAGGAAACCTCTAATAAAAGAGAGGAAAGTCTAAGACATGGTGAAAAGGTGTGAAAGGGGGGCTGAAGAGAGGCGTGAGGGAGAGAGTTCGAAGAAGGCAAGAGAGAGAGAGAAAGTCAAGGGCTTGGAGGTTTTCTTCATGGATTGTAAGAGGAGAGGGAAGGTGAAAGATTTTTTCTTCATTACTCTTCTAAGAGAGAATTGAAAGTGCTTGTAAAGAGGAAAATTTCTTGAAGATAACTTCAAGGGATTTGCTTGGAAATGATTGTGAGATAAGTTGTGTTTTTTACTTCTTTATTTTTGTAAACTTGTTTTTATTTATGAAATCTATTTGTTGTTTCCTTCACATGAATTCTGAGTAGTCTTCTTTATCCTTCTCCCTACTTTGAGATATAATTTTGTGAAGAATTGATTTGTTCTATATAGTTTTAAATGTAAAAAAATTATGATGATTTGAACTTCGATCTTTATTTAATTTTTGATCTGGCCAATTGAAATGTTAAAATGTGTTGAGAGACATATGTTCCAAAAGGGCTATAATTTCTACAACATAGTGAGAATCACATTTGATTTCATTGGAGAGGATGTCATCCATGGAGTTGAGTGCAAATAAATAGGGAAATATACATGTTGGATGCAGAATTACAGATTTTAAGGTGACATACTAATATCCCCAATTTGGTCCAGTTGATTGGAAACTCATGCGAGATTATTAGCCCTCAGGTGAGGAAGTAGTGGGAGCTTTGGAGTGGCAGCCAGTCTCTTTCCAACCTAACCGTAGAATTAGGGACTAAACTCTAGATTATTTATGTTCTTTATGCACTTGGAAAAGAGTGAAGAATAGGATTGCTCCTATTTGGCACAAAACAATTTTATATTTTTTCAAATAATTTTTATTTCTTCACAATTCATATACTCATTGTAAAGGGGAATGATGCTTTCTTAAATTTGAAATCTTCATCAAAAAAACTTTTTTTAGTTTTCGTAAGTTCACTTTTGAAAGTTTAGCAATTAGTTTAGTTAACTTTGTTCTTTTAAGTGCATTTTATTTAGCATTTACTTTAATACTTTAGATTCAAATTTAATACTTCAGTTTTGTAGTTTAAATTATGATTTGCATTATAATTATAAGAATTTATCTATAAGCATTTCCAACTTCCCTATGAAATTGATATTTAGGACTCCATTAAAGCCTTTTAATACTTGAGTGACACATATACTTGTGTTATTATTAGGGGATTTAAAAGTTTTAAAAGGTAAAATTATTTTTACTAAATTTATTTTTATTAGGTTTACATTGCATATTTATTATTATTACTGTTGTGTGTATTTTGTAAAATTAAAAAATATTTACAAAAATAACACACATAAATTTGACCCGCATCAAGTTTTTAGCACCGTAGCTGAAGAAGTAATAGAAAGTATTACCAAATTATTTTATAATTTAAATCATTTTATTCTAAATAAAAAAGACCATTTGTAGTTTAATTTGAATATTTTCATAATTTAGTGTTTTTGCTTATTTTAATTGCTTATTGTGTTTGTTAATGCGTAATTTTAGATTTGAAGATTTAGTACCTTACGATTAAGAGTTAGAAAGAACTATTAGAAAAATTTGAAAACAAGAAAAGGAGATAAATCATTTTAGCAAAATGGCTTGCAACTTAAGTAATGCTGGAAATGAAAATGAACATCATCAGAGACCTTTAAGAGATTATGCTAATCCTACAACAAATGAAATTCATTTTAATATACAAAACCCTGTTGTAGCTGCCAATTCATTTAATCTTAAACTTGATATTATCTAAATGGTTCAGAATAATCAGTTTGGAGGAACACCAACTGAAGATCCTAACTTACACCTTGCAAGTTGTTTAGAATTATGAGCTAAATTTAAATATGATGGAGTGTCGAATGATGCCGTCAAACTTAGACTTTTTCCTTTTCATTAAGAGATAAAGTTAAGATGTGGTTAAACTCATTAGCACTTGGATCTATTAGAACTTGGGGAGACTTATCATAAAATTTTTTATCAAAATATTTCCCGCCTTTAAAAACTACTAAGCTTAGAAATGATATTATATCATTTTGTCAGTTTGAAGAGGAATCAATTTATGAAGCATGAGAAATATTTAAAGATCTCCTTAGGAAGTGTCCCCACCATGCACTGCCAAATTGGTTAATAATTCAAACATTTAATAATTTATTGGTTGGATCTCTTAGATCAATGATTGATGCTTCTTCTGGTGGATCATTAAGGTCAAAACTATTTAATA
This sequence comes from Phalaenopsis hybrid cultivar, assembly GCA_002079205.1. Taxonomy (NCBI): domain Eukaryota; kingdom Viridiplantae; phylum Streptophyta; class Magnoliopsida; order Asparagales; family Orchidaceae; genus Phalaenopsis; species Phalaenopsis hybrid cultivar. Next base: position 216,099 of record JXCR01143284.1, read on the forward strand.
AAACATATTCTTTAATTGAAGAGATGACTACTAATAATTTTCAATTGCCCTCTTGAAGGGTAAATCCTAAGAAAGTAGCTAATATTCATGATTTTGATGAGATATCTATGTTGGCTGCCCAAATAGCTACTATATCAAAGAAGATAGATCAATATGAAATCAATTATTCTTAGACACCATCTGTGCTTGAGGAAAACTCATCAAGACAAATGATAGAATATCAATCTTTTTATGAGACCTTAAGTGCAATAAATAATCATTCTAATAATCCTTATGCCAATTATTATAATCCTGGTTGGAAGAATCATCCAAATTTTATTTAAGGTAACAATAACTCTAATGCTGCAAATCTAAAATGGAGAAACAACGCTATGAACCCATTGGAAAACTCCATCAATCAAGGAAATCCAACTTATAAACCATTGGTCAACACAATTTTGGTTAAGGAGTTGCCCGTTGGAAACTGTCGGCTGCCGGAGGCAAAATCCCGTCACCCGCTTTGGAAAGGCATTTAATTTACATATATATATAAGTTTAGAAAAATATGAAATCAAACTAATCTCATATCTATGATAGTTCAAATGAAAGAGCACTACTCTTCAATCCATTTATATATCCGAAAAGATAAATACAAGATTTGAGGGTGAGACTCGATCAAATAAACTAAGAAATGTATGACATCTGTTTGGTCTGTGAAAACTATTTTATTTATAATTTGACAAGTTCCCATATTTAATACAAAGAATAAAATAGGGCTTATATTAAGCTGGGTTTGGAAAAAGCTTCCTATAAGGGTGAAACCCTATAGTTAATTACATCTTAAATGACCGAAGTCACTCAAGAAAACTCTCGATAAAAATCAGGGACTATTATCTTCAAGGAGTTTAAAAGGATAGGACTTTTCAATGAGATCAGACAAAGAGGTGTGAAAGGGGAATGACTCAAATTTGGAACATTTATTGTAGAGTCCAAGGGAGGAAGAACTAGGAGATGTCATAGATCCGGAGGAGAACCTCGGTGACTTCCAATGCTACCCTATGGTTTGGCTTCAGTTTTGAGGAGAAATTATTTAAATGTTTCATCCTGCTAATTTTACTTATTAGGGCTTACATTTGTGTGAAACAATCATGCAAATAGCCTGGAAGATGTGAGGATTTAGGTCATGACGAACGACAACCTCGGAATCCTAGGACGAGTTAAGACTTAAATTACACAGTACATCTACACAAATGGTCTAAAGATGAGTTGAGGATTTGTTGCATAAGAAAACAACCTCAAAAATCTTATGACTTGTTGTTCAATTCTAAGGAAAGATATGCTTTTGTAGATCCTTTTGCTGATGAAGATGACCGTGATGCCCATAATGCTAGCTCCAAGCTCCTCGTCATGACGAGTTTAAGTTTTCTAATGTTTCAGGTTATGAAGTTCAATAAAATGTTCTTATGGTTATGGTTCTTTAAATATTGTGGGGCATATTAAAGTTGATTAGAGTCACACTGGTTATGATCCTACGGTTCCCTCGCTCCGGCACCACTATTTTCTTTCAGATTCACTTAGTTCAAATGAATTTACTAAACTCAACGCAAGTCAATGAGCTCCATACTTTCATTTAGATCATGAGAAATCTCATTAGCAACCATAGGTTACCTCCTTCGAGGGATTCCCGATCATCCGATAGAGACATTTTAATTTAGTTGCAATTATTATTTTGTGATGTTTGTCATTAAATTTTGAGTTGTCTTATATTTTGAATGTTGTGGTGGTGAATTTTTTCTTGATTAATTTTGGTTTTGGTTTTGGTTTTGTGGCTATCATAACAGTTTTGGTTTTCATGCAGGGTGACATGAGAAGTACAAAAAGTTAAATGTAATTTTTGAAAAGCGTACCTGTCGATTCTTTCTCGTTCCTCTACCTAAAAGGTTAGTACTTGCAAGACATGTATATAAGTTTGTAGGAAATTTAAATTACAGGAGTAGATGAAGGTTTAGCTACCAAACCCCAAGTTATGACTTTATTGAATCTCAGAAGATCCTAGTAGATGATTTTAGAATAAAATATAGTAAGTCCAATTTGCCATTCAGAATGTCCAATATATTTCAAAATGCTCGAGGCATGATCCTGGACCACTTTGAAGATCTCTTGAAATATTCCGAGTTCATTTTAAACTTATCATATTGTTCCATTAATCATATAAGGTTGAAGTGTGACTACCCCATTGCTCAGTGAAACTTGACAATTTAGTTATCCCAAGGATATGATACTCAATTAATCAATTGATGTTTCATTTAAGAGTTATGTGAGTTGGTACCCATAAGGTAAGTTTAGGCCATTTAAAGATTATGGTGCCCACAATAAAAGTCATGCTTGTAGTGTTTAAAGATGTTAATCATCAATTATTTCATCTACTAAATCCAATCAATTGACTTTAGACATCGAGCTTAGATCACTTCCAAGCCCCTAACAATCATAATATGCGAAATGGTGATTTTCAAACTTTTGATTTAAGTGACATATATCCTTATTGAATGATCACATCATCCTCAACTTTGGACTTAAGGAAAGAAAATTATCATCTTTTTTTATCTTAAGCCCATCACTTAAGAATCATTTGATCTTAGTTGACTTCCAAGTCATGAAGATCAGGAGAATTATGATTTTGTTGATGTTGTGCAAGCTTGGTGAGTGAGTCTCTACCTTTTAATCCTATTGTATTTCAATCATCCAAACATATTTATTAAGATCAAAATTCCCCATCTTTCCTTAGTTAATCATAAATTTTGATTAAGGCACCAAAATCTAGAATGACTATTTTGCCCTTGGGGTGCTTCACCTCATAACTCATTAAACATAATCCAAATGACTTTGAGCATTTAGAGTGTCATGTCCATGAGGTAATTACAAAATTAGAGAAGAATATGGGGGCTTCCCAAAATTTAATTTAATTTAATTAGTTTTTAAAATTCAGAAAATATGATTTTAAAAAAATTGATTTATTTAACTCTCCAAAATAAAGTTTCTATTTATGAGAAAATTATTATATGTTTCCTTAGATCAGAGATACACTTAAACAACATTTCATAATTTTTTGAATTAAATTATTATTATTATTATTATTATTATTATTTAATTTTGGATCAATTTAAATAATTTAATTAAATAGAAAATAATTTTTAATTATTAAAATTATCTTTATATTTTTATTAGAATTCTTTAAGTTCAAAAAATTTAGAGAATCAAATTTTGTATTTTTATGATTTTTATTTGGTTTATTATAATTATTTTAGTGGGAAAATAAGGAAGATTCACTTTTAAGCTTTTAAGAATTATTTTTAACTTAGAAAAATTAGGAAAAATATTTTAATGAGTCCCAAGTGATCATAAAATAGTTAAACATATTTGGAAATATTTTGATATTTTTGAAGTTTTTAATTATTTTTAATTATTTTTAAATTCAAAATAAGGCTAAAAAATTAAGTATTTTCTAAAAAATTATTTTTATTTTTCCCAAGTGCCTCTGATCCCAAGGAACTCAGAAAACTACTTTTCATAATTTTACCAAGTGTATTTAAATTAGAATTATTATTTTGTACAAAAATACAAGGTTTCTTAGAAAAATCAACTTTAATACATAAACCTAATCAAATAATTTTCAAATTTTTATAATGGTTAAACATGATTTTTATGAACAATGTAGGTTTGATTTGTCAATTTTTTATGAGTATATAATTTACATAAATTAACACAAAATATTTACATTTAACTAAATATAGAAATTTACAAGATAATTCAAGATAACAAAATATTTTTCCTAGACTTATGAGGCCATAAAAAATCTATTAAAATTATTTCCATAATTTTCCAAATGATTTTTAAAATTATATAATTAAAATAAGCTAAATTGGTCACCTTAGTATAAAAATTAAGGTTAGAAGGATAAAGATGTCCTCGGACCTTGGAAAAATCAGAAAACATAGTCTCTGTAATGAGAAACAAACCCTCAAAATTTTATGTCATGGTGAGCAATGTTTGATCATAATGAATTAAAATACTCCATAGGGTATTTAATTCATTAAAAATCAGAGAATAAGAAAATAATTTTTATTTTTAGTCAACATTATTCTCCTCTATTTTCTAAGCAAGATGCTATTTTTCTTTTATTTTTATGATTTTTTTAGAGAAAGATATAGATTTTTGAAGATCAGGCATTTAAAATAATTCAAAAATCCCTATTTTTCAACTTATCCAGTGCGACGCTGACTGGATCATAGGCAGCTCCGAAAAAACACGCGGTGCTCCACCATTTGATGTTGCCAGCCACATATTTGCCACGCAAACCACGCTTTATAGACCATATTCTCATTTGACTTCATCAGGACCGTCCACTAGATAAACGCGCGATCGGACAAAATCCGTTCATCGTCCCTAAGTAACCTAACCTGTGAACAGTTCAACTTAAAACCCTAATATCTTCTTTTAGACTCAACCAAATCACATGGGGTTTGTTTCTAAACCTTCATCAACTCAAGACAAACATATCTATATGGTTTATATGGCATGAAACACAGTAAATACGTATGGAGAATCAAAATAGGCTTGGGCTAGGATTAGAGCTCAATACCTTTATCTAAGAGGGGAGGCCTCAATTAGATGGTTGTGGTAGCTTTAATTGGGTCCAAGGGACCTCCAAATGAAGTCTCAATCCCTGGTGAATTGTTTAGGTATGATTTCAATCAAACTCGATTACAGGTGTTAGTTTAGAGCTAGGTTAGAGGCTATTTAAGAGGGGGCTTTTGTGGGGGATCAACTTCTCTCACTGTAGGGATGGTGTATGCTGAGTTAATTAAAGTTTGGTGGACTGCGGAGGTGTGGGAAAGAATGTCCTGGTTTCAACCTGACTTTGAGCTCAAAATTGAACTCTCACAGCGGGAACCAAAGGGTGAAGATGGTTGGCTTGAGCTTAGGAATGCTTAGAGAGTCTCTGGTGAGATTTTGACAGAGTTTCCACAAAGATTTTGGTTAGCTCCCTTTTATCCATAGAAGGGGACTGATTAAATAAAAAGGGTTGGGTTAGCTAGCATGGTCAATTTGTGGGTGCAAATTGATGCTTAGGTGGAGGGATTTAGAGCTCTAGTGACCAATCAGACTTGACCAGCTCAAGTGAGTTTTATTTTGAGTTTTGGCCAATGAGTGTACCTCTGGGTGGCTGTTTCCAACAACTGAGGAGGTGGCTGGTCAGGGTTCAGTCACTTCTTGGCTCAGGGAGGTCAGGGGAGAGTTAATTATGATTTACTCCCAATGACAAGTGATGATGACAAAGTATTTTCAAATAAGGCCCAAATATGGTTAAGATCCTTTAAATCAAGGGACCATTGGTCCATAGCTCACCTAGGTTGTTTAGGTGGGTTTAGCCTGGTCATTAGAGTCCAAATTGTGGCTGTAGTGACATTAATTTGGTGACTTTGGTATGACTAAGTACATTTTGGTGAAGGGGTTTAGTTTGGGTCAAAATGGCTAGAAGTTGGGTTTGGGTTAGGCTAGTCATGATATTGAGCTCAATTTATTGAGAAATAATGTGTAGATGATTTTTATAAGAGGTTTGGAAAAGGTTTGGAGTGATTTTGAATTGGTTTAGAGGTTCAACTTGGAGGATTTTGGACATTTGGTCAATTTGGGGGTGTTGAGTTAGACTTGGGTTTAGGTTAGGCTATGTTCAAATTTATGGTTAAAATGGTCTAGAGGAATATCATGAAGAGTTCTCAACATCAATTGGGTGTCAATTTTGGTGTTTGGACATTCAATTTGGTGAAATTTGGAGACAACCAATTTGGGGTAAATTTGGGGATTTTGAATGTGGGTTGAGATTGAGTGAAATGGAGGCTTGACCAAGGCCAATTGAAGGTACAATCTGATGTGTAGCATTGTTATGAAGAGTTTAGGATTTAAATTAGGGCAAATTGAGTAGGCTACGGGGTTCAATTTGGTGGGGTTAAGTCATATGGTCAATATTGGGTTTGACTTTTATCTAAATTGAGCTCAAAGCATGGGTCAATTGGGCTTGAATTTTATTTTTATTAATCATATGAAAGATGAATTGCAACTTAGAATTAAAATTGGGGAGGATTGGGGCCAAATTGATGGACATTTGAGGTGAATTTGGGGAAATTGGACCTTTAAAGGCAATTTAGGGGTTTTGGTCAAAATGGCCAAATTGGTCAAATTGGGTTCAATTTAAGAGCCTGAATTGGTTTTGGAGACATTTGAAGTGATTTCAGATGTTTTGGGAAATTTTGGGCCACCAAGGGCATTTTCATAATTTTGGCAAATTTGAGGGTATTTTGGTAATTTTGGCAATTTTTTGTGGTTTTGGGCAATTTTGGGTATTTTGAAAGCGTTAGAAATGATTTTTAAATAAAATTTGGGTATTTTGGGTGAAATTGAGAATTTTTGGCTAAATTTAGGGTTTGGGGGTGTTTAGGTAATTTTGGTAGAATTGAGGTGCAAAAGATCAAGTTGGATATTTTGGTTGAATTGGGGTGCCGGAATTTACCAGCCTCTCTGCCCACTAGAAGAAGTCATACTTCTCCATGATTCTATGCAGACACCTGTAGAACTCTCCTGTAGCCATGTGCTTGATGTAACGTTAGCATAGAATTTTAAAGTCCATAGTGGCACAAAAATCCTCGAGTGCCACCAAAATTTCTCAAGCTCATCTTTTTTGAATGTTTTAAAAGACAATTTGTTAGACATAACATAAGTTAAAATTTTCTTCAAAAATAATTAATTAAGTAGGTGAAGATCTCAAAGAACTCAGCATACCAACAGGTGAATCTATCACTATAAGAAGGCATCATACCTTGTTAAAAAAGGGTTCTTGGTTGTCTTTAACCCATGTAATACTAGGATTTGTATGTCACATATGTATATCACCAATAGAGACAATCTAGAAGAACCTCAAAAACTGTAAAATTGAAAAAAGGAGTGGAACTTGGCTGCCTTCAATAGGATTTCATATGTGACACCAACTGATACTAAAAATTAGTATAGGATTTCGCATGTGACACCAACTGATACTAAAAATTAGGCCATCAAGAGAGCCCATAATCTATGTCTCATCATGGACCTCTCAAACCCATCAAAAGAAAAACAAAAGTAAGGAAACAAGAAGAAAAATTCTTACAAACATCATATACAACCAAAATAATCAACATCAAATATACAATGAATAGAAATAAACATGAGTTATATAAACTAAACAAGTAGAAATTGACAAAAAAAGTAATTAATTATAGTTTTGTGTAGCCGTGAGGTCTCATAGAACTCAGTATGCCAACCAACGAATCTGTCACTATAAGAATACAACAGACCTTGTAGGAAAGTGTTCTTGGTTGCTTTTAACCCATGTAATACCAAACACGTGTGTGTCATATGCATATCACCGACAAAAGGACATCCAAAAGAACCTCAAAACCCGCAACATCAAAAAGAAGAGAGGAACTTGGTTACCTTTATTAGGATTTCACATGTGACACATACCAACAATGATTAATAGGCCATCTAGAAGAACACATAAGTTCAAACATCTCATCATGGACCTCACAATCTCACTAAAAGAAAAAGAAATGAAATGAAAAAGGAAACAAAATAATAGTAAACAATGTAAAAAACCAAAATAAACAATATCAAATATACAAGGAAGGTAAATAAACAAGAACTATATTAAATAAATAATAATCGGTCCATTCAACATCCAATAATGGCATATATAATCTGCTCTCACAATTCAACCATTTCTCTGGCACCTTCGCCATCCCACGCACAACCTTCTTGTGAATCTACTTCTTGATGTGATATATAATGTCATATGTGATATTTAAATACTTTCTGCGGGACATGTAAATGATCATCATTAGTCATGTTAAAGTCTACATCAATTCGAGAATGATGCCCTCGAATGTAGTTGTGTAGAGCCATTGTAGCCACTATAATAAGTACTTTGGAAATGGATATGTTGACAGATTACGTAGTATAACCTTTTTTTTCTTCCATACTTCAAATGTTCTTTCAATTACATCATGTATGGAGGAGTGTCTCTTATTAAACATTTCTTTTTTGCACCAAGAAACATTATTGAATTTTTTAAAGTTAAGAATGTGATATTTTGTATATGAAATTGTCTTTAGATGGCCCCTTTATAAGGGATATCCAGTGTCGACCAAATAATATTTATCTGTCATAAATAAAAAATTTAGTAATGGACTTAAAAAAAAATGAATATGATTAATAGTTGTACAAACCTAGAGGTGGGTGAGGGAAGCTGTGCTTTTGAATTATTTTCGCAAAATTGCATATGCGACCGTCATATGCACTGCCTTCTTAAACAACCATAACAAAAATAAAGCATATGTTGAAATCACATACGGTCATCACATTTTGTGTAGATGATCCACACCACCCAATGAATGTGTGCTTTTCCTTATTGGATACATGTGCATCCACATGGGTTTCATCAATCGCTCCAATATAGGTGTAACAACTTAAATAAATTTCTGTTAATTACTCTACTCATTTTAACTTCTGAATATAATGAGCACAAACATTTACCTTAAAAAATGGCATATACCACGAGTCATTTGCAATATTTACTAGAGTCCTATCAAATGTGGGATCCTCTGGCTTGATAATCTGTGCTGACAAACTAACAAGAGCCTTCAACCCCACTGGGAAGTATCTGTTGATTCTCTCTGATGATTGTTGAAATTATTCCATTGCTCTTCTCATTGATTCATTCTATGATAAAATGTAGGGGTTATTTCTAACACCTCCCTTGTTGTCAATCTTGAGGAGCCATAAAGTCCATGATTCTTATGTAGTTCATAAAATAGATCCATAAATATAGGTTGTCATACAAAACATGTTTTTGAATCTTGTAGTGTGTCCTTCTAGCAGCTCCCCGACCCATTTATCACCAATGTAAGATGATTTCACGCAAGGAGTTTGATCAATGTATGAGTTATAGTATTGTTAGCTCAATTTTTGTTGAGTTTCCCGTTGGAAGCTGGTCAACCGCCGAAATCGAAATATCTTCGCCCGCTTCGGAAAGACATTTAATTTACATACATACATACATATATGTATATATATATATATATGTATATATAT
>JXCR01143284.1:225405-276653 GCA_002079205.1 Phalaenopsis hybrid cultivar
ATCATTTAAGTTTAGAAACTAGTATTTTCATAGTTGATTTTATTTTACTATCCAAAATAAAGATTTTATTCATGAGTGTCGGCACTTAAAAGTTGAGGAGTTGCCCGTTGCAAGCTGTCGGTCACCGGAATCGAAATCTCGTCGCTCGCTTTGGAAAGGCATTTTATTATATATATATATATATATATATATGTTTAGAAAAATATGAAATCAAACTGACCCCATTTTTTTCATAGTTTAAATGAAAGGGCACTATACCTCAAACCTGTATCTATCCCAAAAGATAAACACAAGACTTGAGGGTGAGGCTCGATCAAATAAACTAAGAAATATATGACACTCGTTTGGTCTGCGAAAATCATTTTTATTTACTGACAAGTTCGCCTATTTAATACAAAAAATTAAATAGGGTTTATATTAAGCTGGGTTTAGAAAAAGCTTCTTATAAGGGCAAGCCCCTATAGTTAACTACATCTTAGATAATCGAAGTCACCTAAGAAGTGTGAAAAGGGAATGACTCAAATTTGGAATATTTTATGGAATCCAAAGGAGGAAGAACTAGAGGATGTCATAGATCTGCAGGAGAACCTCGGTGACTTCCCAAGCTACCCTATAGTTTGGCTTCAATTTCAGAGAGAGATTCTTTAAATTTTTCATTCCTATAAATTTTATTATTTAGGGCTTACACTTATCCGAAATAATCACACAAATAACCTGGAAGATGTGAGGATTTAGGTTATGATTAACGACAAGCTCGGAATCCTAAGGTGAGTTAGGGCTTATATTGTACAGCAGAGCTATACAAAAGGCCTAAAGATGAGTTGATGATTTATGTTGCATAAGCAAACAAGCTCAAAATCCTATGGCATGGTTATTTAATTCTAAAGAAAGACATGTTGTTGTAGATCCTCTTGCTAATGAAGATGGTCGTGCTGCCCACAATGCTAGCTTCAAGCTCCTCGACGTGACGAGTTTAAGTTTTCTAATGTGTCAGGTTATGATGTCAAATCAAATGTTCCTATGGTTATTGTTCTTTAAATATTATGGGGCATATTAAAGTTGATTAGAGTGACACCGGTTATGATTCTACGGTTCCCTCGTTCCGGCACCACTATTTTTTTCAGATTCACTTAGTCCAAATGAATTTACTAAACTCAACTCAATGAGTTCCATACTTTCATCTAGACCGTGGGAAGTCACGTTAGCAACCGTAGGTTTCCTCCTTCAATGGATTCCTGATCATCCAATAGAGACGTCTTAATTTGGTTGCAATTATTGTTTTGTGATGTTTGTGATTAAATTTTGAGTTGTCTTACATTTTGAATGTTGTGTCGGTGAATTTTATCTTGTTTGATTTTAGTTTTGGTTTTATTTTTGCGGCTATCCTAACAGTTTTGGTTTTCATGCAGAGAGACATCGTTGTTTAACATGCAAGCTCAAGGAAAAAAGCACAGAAAGGTAAATGCATTAATTTTAAAGTGTACTTGTCGGTTCTTCTCATTCCACTACCTGAAAGGTTAGTATTCGCAAAGCATGTATATAATTTTGTAGGGAATTTAAATTGCAGAAGTAGATGAAGGTTTACCTACCAAACCCCAAGTTATGACTTTATTGAATCTCAGAAGATCCTAGTGGATGATATTAGAACAAAAATATGGCAAGTTAAATTTGCCCTTCAAAATGTCCAATAGATTTCAAAAATGCTCGAGGCATGACCCTGGACCATTTTGAAGATCTCTTGAAATATTTCGAGTTCATTTTGAACTTATCATATTGTTCCATTAATCATCTGAGGTTGAAGTGTGACTACCTCATTGCTTAGTGAAACTTGACAATTTAATTATCCCAAGGATAGGATACTCATTTAATCAATTGATGTTTCGTTTAAAGGTTATGTGAGTGGGTGCCCCTAAGGCAAGTTTCGGTCATTTAAAGATTGTGGTGCCCACAATTAAGGTCAGGCTTGTAGTGTTTAAAGATGTTAATCACCAATCATATCATCTTCTGAATCCAATCAACTGAGTTTAGACATCGAGGCTAGGTCACTACTGAGCCTTTGACAATCATGATAGGTGGAATGGTGATTATCAAAATTTTGATTCAACTGATATGTATTCCTATCAAATATTCAAAATCATCCTTAACTTTGGTCTTGAGAAAAGAAAACTATCATCTTTCCAGCTTAAGCTCATCACTTAAGAATCGTTTTATCTTAATTGACTTCCAAGTCATGAAGACTAGGAGGATTATGATTTTGTTGATGTTGTGCAAAGGTGGTGAGTGATTTTTTATCTTTTAGTACCATTGTATTTCAATCATCCAAGCATGTTTATTAAGCTCAAAATTACTCATTTTCCCTTGGTTAATCCTGAATTTTGATTAAGGCACCAAAGTCTAAAATTACCACTTTGCCCTTAGGGGCATTTCACCTCATTACTCATTAGAAACAACTCGAATGACTTTGAGGGTTTAGAGTGTCATATCCATGAGGTATATATAATATTAGAATAGAATATGTAGACTTCTCAAAATTTAATTTAATTTAATTATTTATTTAAATTCAGAAAATAGGATTTTTAGGAATTAATTTATTGGGCTTCTCAATGATAAAGTTTTTATTTATGAGATAATTATTAGACATTTTCCTAGATCAAAGAAATACTTAGCCAAAATTTCATAATTTTTTAAATTAAATTAGTATAATTATTTTAATGGGAAAATAAGGAAAATCCATTTTTAAGCCTTTAAAATTTATTTTTAACTTAGAAAAAATAGAAAAAATATTTTAATGAGTCTTAGGTGATCAGAGAGCAATTAGGCACATTTTGGAATATCTTGATAATTTGGAAATTTTTAATTATTTTAAAATTCAAAATAAGGTCAAAAATTAATTATTTTCTAAAAAATATTTTTATTTTTTCTCAAGTTCCTCTCATCACAAGGAACTCAGAAAATCATTTTTCATAATTTTTCCAAGTGTATTTAATTTAATATAATTATTTTTTGTACAAAAATATAAGGTTCCTTAAAAATCAACTTTAATACTTGAACTTAATCAAATAATTTTCAAATTTTTACAGTAGATAAATGTGATTTTTATGAACAATGTGGAATTGATTTTGTCAATTTTGAATAAGTATATAATTTACATAAATTAACATAAGATATTTACATTTAATTAATTATAGAAATTTACAAAATAATCCAAGACATCTTGATATTTTTCCTAAACTTCTCTGACCATAGGAAACCATCTAAAATTATTCACATAATTTCATAATGATGTTTTGATTTAAATAATTAAAATAAGACAAAATAGTCATCTTATCTTGAAAATTAAGACTAGAAGCATAGAGATATCCTCTGACCTTGGAAAAATCAAAGAACATAGTCTCTATCATGATGAATAAACCCTCAAAATTTCAACCCATGGTAAAAAATGTTTAATTATAATGAATTAAAATGCTCCTGAGGGTATTTAATTCATTAAAATCAGATAATAATAAAATATTTTTTATTTTAGTCCACATTATTATCCTCTGTTCACTGAGCAAGAGGGTAGTTTTATTTTATTTTTATGATTTTCCTAGAGAAAGATATGGATTTTAGAAGTTTAGGCATTTAAAATAATTCAGAAAATCCATATTTTTCTACATATCCTACGAGGCGCCAACTCAACCTATGGCGGCTCCGAACTCACACGCGGTGTGATCCCATTCATCGTTTTGATCCACCTCAGCTGCCACGCGGTTCGCGGTTCACGCACCAAGATTCTGTCCGGCTCGATCTCCTCCATCCATTGGATACACGCGCGATCGGACGGCTCTCCGTTGTTGTCCCCAAGTGACCTAACCCGAGAACCGTTCACACTAAAACCTTAAGATCTTAGCCAAGACTCAACCAAATCACGTTGGGTTTGTTCCTAAGCCTTCATATACTCAAGACAAACCTATCCATAAGGTATATACGGTATGAAATACAGTAAATATGTATAATGAATAAAAAAAGGCTCAGATTAAGGTTGAGGTTCAATACCTTTGTCTGAAAGGTGAGGCCTCAATCAGATGGTTGTGGTAGCTTTGATTAAGTCCAACAAACCTCCAGATGAAGCCTTATACCTTAGTGAATTATCTAGATATGATTTCGATCAAACTCGATTTCAGGTGTTGGTCTATAGCTATCCTAGGGGCTATTTCAGAGGGGGCTTTGATGGGGAATCAACTTCTTTCATTGTGGGGATGGTGTGTGCATAATTAATTGAAGTTTGGTTCACTTTGGAGGAGTGGAGAGATTTGCCCTGGTTTTAGAGCAGTATTCAGTGAAGAAACTGGCTCTAAGGGGTGGCTATGAGTGGCTGAGAGCAAAGGGATTGCACTTGGGATGGTTTGAAGAGGCTCTAGTGAGGTTTTTATAGAGTTTCCACAAGGTTTCAAGAACTCCCTCCTTTGGCTATGGAGACCTCCATCTATAGCCATGGCTGCCTGGTGGAGCTCAGGGCTGGGAATTGGGTGCTAAAGCATGTTGAGGTGGAGGGAAGAAAGGCTCAAGCATTCAATTAGAGTGAGCCAAGTCAAGGGGTTTAATTTTGGGTTTTGGCCATTTGGGGCTCTCTTAAGTTGCCTGTTTCTGACAACTAAAGTGGTGGTTGGCCAGAGTCTGGTCACCTCTGAGTTCAGGGAGGTTAGGGGTGTCTAATTATGATTAACTCCCAAGAGTAAGCAATGATGGCAAAGATATTTTAAGTTTAGGCCAAATATGGGGTAAAATCCTTTAAATCAAGGGACCATTGGTCCATAGCTCACCTTGGCTAGTTTATGTGGGTCTAGCCTGGTCCATAGGGTGTACTTGGTGGTTGTGGTGTCATCAATTTGGTGGCTTGGGCATGGCTAAGTCAACTTTGGTGCATGGGTTTAATTTGGGCCAAAATGACTAGAAGTTGGGTTTGGGTTAGGCTAGCCATGGCATTGAGCTCAATTAACTGATCAACTTGGTGTAGATGATTGTCACAAGAGGTTTTGAAAAGGTTTGGAGTAATTTTGAATTGATTTGGAGGTTCAATTAGAGGGATTTTGGGCATTTATTCAATTTGGGGGTGCTGGGTTAGACTTGGGTCTAGGTTAGGCTAAGGTTGAGTTACGTCCAAATTGATGGTTGAAAATAGTCTATAGGAATGTTATCAAGAGTTTTCAATAGCAATTGGGAGTCAATTTTGAGGTTAGGGCATTCAATTTGGTGGAATTTAGGGATAGAAAATTTAGGGATTTTGAATATGGGTTGAAATTGAGGCTTGGCCAAGGCCAATTGAAGGACTAATTTGATGTGTAGGATTTTTATGAAGAGTTTAGGATTCAAATTGGGGCAAATTGAGTAGGTTATGGAGTTCAATTTGGTGGGGTTAAGTCATAGGGTCAAAATTAATTTGGATCAAAATTGAGCTCAAAGCATGGGTCAATTAGGCTTGGACTTGATTTGAATTGATCATATGAAAGATGAATTTGAGTTTATAATTGAAATAGGGGAGGATGGGGCCCATATTGATGGACATTTGGGATGAATTTGGGGAAATTAGGCCTTTAAAGGCAATTTGGGGGTTTTGGTTAAAATGGTCAAATTGGGTTCAATTGAAGGGTCCAAATTGGTTTTGGAGACATTTGAAGTGATGTTCTGGGAAAGTTTGGGCCACCAAGGGTATTTTTGTAATTTTATCAAATTTGGGGGTATTTTAGTAATTTTGGGTGGTTTTGGGCAATTTGGGTATTTTGAAATGGTTTGAAATGATTTTTTAACAAATTTGGGTATTTTAGGTGAATTTGGGAATTTTGACCAAATTTGGGATTTCAATGGCATTTGGGTAATTTGGGTGAATTTAGGGGCAAAAGGTCAAGTTATATATTTTGGTAGAATTGGGGTGTCAACCAATATGTATGAGCTATGGATCAATGAAATCTTCATTTGGGTTCTCTATGTACTGGTCTTATCTAAACCCTAGCTTAGGGCTAGTGGGTCTAGTGGACCATCTACATGAGTCTCCCAAAAGATCAAGGGGTCAAGGTCAACAATTTTGGGTTTAGGGTTGCAAGTGAATCTAGGTGATAGTGAGTGTAAGTGAGTGAACTAGCTTCAGAACAACACTCAGGGTCAGCCCTAAGGTCAAGCAGTCCTATTGGAACTCTTCTTGAGATCCCCCCATACTGACCCCACCTACTAAGTACTAGAGCTTATGACCAATATGTGGAACTCCAAGTTGAGCAAGGAAGAGTTTAGAGTTTCTAATGGTGAGGGTTCCTTTTCTAATTTTCTAGGAATAGTAAATAGAAAAGTTCAATGGCTATACCTTAGGCTACTAAAGACGGAAAACTAAACCTCAATCAAAAGTGAGGTCAACAAGTATTTTTAGAATAAACAAATTGTTGTCACAATTTTCATTCT
This sequence comes from Phalaenopsis hybrid cultivar, assembly GCA_002079205.1. NCBI lineage: Eukaryota > Viridiplantae > Streptophyta > Magnoliopsida > Asparagales > Orchidaceae > Phalaenopsis > Phalaenopsis hybrid cultivar. The sequence continues at coordinate 231,835 of JXCR01143284.1, forward strand.
GCTCCTCTCTCTTGTGAATCCATGCTTAGGCAATATATGTGAATTAAAAAACGTAAAAAATTGAAAATCAAATCACTAGGTATACAATAAGAAGACAAAAGTATAAAATAACATATATATTGTTCCTATGAGAAAGAAAAAAACATCTGAATCAGAAATCTGAAAAAAAAATAGTAAAATAAATTCAAATAGTTCAACGATAGCAACACAAGATCAATCCTTCTTCTAGTCCAAAAAGATATACATAATTGACTTTACAGTTGGGGCCATCTTCATAAAGAACTCTCAATGGATCGGGTCCTCCAGTAACTTCAAAGAGTTCAAATATAGTGACATGTCCTCATAAACTTTGGGAGTTGCCTCCAGAAGTCGGATAACCTGGTATACTAAGCTCACATGTGAAGTCACAAGCTCAATTTTGCATGAAGCCACCACTTTTGATATTTGGCTTCTAATCAAAACAACTCCTTTTTTTCTCCACCCTAGGATGCTTTGACCTCATGTGGACTCCAGCTCATTTTGGTTTGGTCTTTGGCCTTCACCAAAGCCAGTTACATGCTCGACATCCAAGTCCTCTAGTTGGTTTGGTCTTGGTCTTGGGTCTTGGTGGCTGCACTGCATGCAATATATAGACAAGTTGATTACTTCTTACAGTTTAGGAAGAGAAAGTAATGAAAATAAAGACTTTCATTGCTAAGTTGTTACCTCCAATTTCTCAACCCACCATTCCTCTGAAACTTTAATAGTATGTTTGATTGGATCCAAACCCAAGCCCGTGGATCCCCGTTTTAATTCCTTCCATAATTTTCAGTTATTTTTCAACAGATCCCACTTATTCTTAAGTTGCAGCCTATCATACTCCCTTCCCAACATTTCCTTGAATTTCTTCATAATATTTTTCCACCCTTCCTTATTATAATAGGTGGTGGGTCTATTTCCTAGTTCAACCTCCTTAAGACATAGGTCACAAAATATAAGTTTCACTTCCTTGTCCCACATAACTGATGAACCAACTTCTTTACTCTTAGCCATTGTGTTACCAGCACAGATAAAACAAAACATTAATATTTGAAAACAACCATAGCCCACATATGAGCCAACCTCCACAACACAACATTAAACCAAAATATTAATATTTGACGCAACCCACACCTCCACAACCAAACTACAAACTTCACATAAAACCACACCCACCTCCAACCACAATCAATTATCATAAATAATTTATAAAGACCTTTTTTCTCATTCCTTAGAGTCTATCACATTAAGACTTTGCCCCATTTACAAACATACCACACTGCCCAACCCCTTCTCAATTATAAGTTATTTGTAAGGAAACAAATCAATCATTACTTCAGCCAACACATATCTTCAACCAGCACAACACACAACCACCACATAACAACCATCCAACCACACCTCCACACACATCTCATAGTGACCACACCATAAGACACAACTCCACAATCACCCAACCCACAACACATCCACCACAATCCACAGAACAACCACCACAACCCACAGCATAACCACCACAACCTATAGAACAACCAACTAACCCACAACCACCACACCAAAACCACCTGGCCACACATCCACACACAACTCACAGTCATCACACCACAAGACACAGCACCACAACCACCCAACCCACAACCACCACACCATAACCATCCAACCACATATTCACATACATCCCACAACCACCACATGATAATACATGACACCACAGCCACCCAACCCACAACCACCACACCACAACCATCCAACCACGCCTCTACACACTGCCTATGCCACCACACCACAAGACACAACACTACAACCACCCAACTCACAACACAGCATTGCGTAATTCATTGCCATCTACAAATCAAGCACCCTATTTCATCCATTTTTCAAATTGTCACTCAAACGTCAAAGGTAGTAATAAAACCCCATCTCATATTTATCATTTTAGGCAATTACATACATGGCACTCGAAATGTTCTTATCTATAAATTAAGCACTCTCTTTCATCCTTTTTTTCAAATTCTCTCTCAAACATCAAATTCATAATTTTTAATTAAGACAATTACCAATGCAATGTACAAATCAAGCACCTCCATTGTTTTCAAATTCTCACTCAAACTTCAAAGGTAGTCATAAAACCTCATCTCATATTTTTCATGTGAGGCAATTACATATAGGGTACCCGAAACGTTGTCATCTACAAATAAAATACCCTCTTTTATCCATTTTTTAGATTCTCGCTCAAACAAAAAAATATAAATTGTATGTAATTTTGAATTGAGGCAATTACATACTGAGCACCAAAAGCAATGCTATGTACAAATCAAGCACTCTATTTCATCCATTTTTTAAATTCCCACTCAAAAAATCAATGGAGGCGATGATAGAAGGTCATCCCATATTCAACATTTCATTTGGTTACATACAGAGCACCTGAAACATTGTTATCTACAAATCAAGCACACTCTTTCATCCAATCTTCAAATTCCCACTCAAGAAATTAGTGGAGATAAATGCACCATTCCAAATATTCATTTTTTTTCAAGATTCAAATCGCAAATGAAAAATGACAAATGGGAAATCAGAAAGTCACAAATCGCATATATCACAAACTTCTCACAACAAACTACAAATTAGAAAGCCAAAAATTGCAAAAAGAAAGTCATTCCATCGAAAATCAGCACATGGATTACATACAGAGCACAGTAACCAAAGATCGGAGTGAAAAGGAAGAGGAGAAAGACAACCATCAGAGAGAAGCACGCGAAAGGCTCAAGCAAAGCAAAAGAGAGAAGCGTGAGAGACTTAAGACAAGCTCAAGAGAGAGGTACCCAGGGTTCGCGAGAGCGATCAAAAGAGGTAGAGAGGCACCCAGGGTAGATAGGGCGCGAGAGAGGGAGCTACAGGGTCGAGAGGGGGGGTGGGATAATAAATACATGATGAAATGCGGGCCGCGAGGTCGAACCTGCAACCGCGTTTAACACGAATTATTAAAGAGTTATTAGGATAAGCTGCAACACCGCATTAACCAAATGCATCTACCGATGTTTTCAAAATGCACCGTACTAAACAAGCTTCCTCAAATGAGCCTTAAGTAGAACTATATTTATATTAGTATGCACTACATTTTCGAGTTTGACCGAGCTAATTTTTGATGAATCAACCAAAATTTTTGAAGCTATACTGAGCTGAGGTTTATAAATACATATCACACAAAGCTTATGCCTAGCACCTAAACATTTAAATTTACAAGTGTATAACTCAAATATTTAACATCTCATTAAAAATACCATGATCAATATCTTTTAAAAGTCAAACACACATTTTCATTATTTCATACATAAATTTATGATACCAGTGTAATAAGTGTAAATATCAAATTTCAAGGATTAGAAATGTAAACACATATGATAGCGTGTGCGCAAATTTCTATTTTTTCCCGCAAGAGCTTAAATCCTACATCTTAAAATTGTACACTACGTTTTCAATTAATATGAGCCATATAGCTCCCAGTTTTGTTCACAAGCACGATAAAAAATTATCTTCAAACTTTTTCCATATTGAGTGCAGACTCAACTCTGCATGAGGACTCCAGTAATATGCCGCCATGTGTGTTACATTGAGCCAATCTCATAAACACTGCGCGGTAAACCGCTCCAATAACCTTCGCAGTTCCACTTCAATAACCCCGCAGAACAACTCCAATAAATCCCCAAAAATGTTGCAATAAACCTTCAATAACACCACACGAAGAACTGATTAAATAGCATCGCAGTCCCGCTTCAATAACCCCGGCAGAACAATTTCAATAACCGCTTCAATACCGCCCCAGTAACCCCCCAATAACACCACACGAACCACTCCATAACCTCCGCAGTTCCACTTCAATAACCCCTGTAGAATAACTCCAATAAGTCCTCAATAACACTGTAATAACTCTTCAATAAGAACGCTCAAAGAACCGATCCAATAATGTCGCGGTCCCGCTTCAATAACCCTCACAGAACAATTCCAATAATAGCTTCAATAACGCCGAAATAACTCCTCAATTACCCCGCTAAAACACCACGTTGTGAACCACTCAAATAACCTCAATGGTTCCACTTCAATAACCCTCGTAGAGCAACTCCAATAAGTCCCCACTAACGCCGCAATAACCCTTCAATAACACCTCATATTTAATAAAATGATAAAAAAAAGAAATATAATGTTGTCCTCTTGTTCTTCTAATGAAATCAAACACTAGTCACATTATACATTGAAGTGTTATTACATTTTTATTGGGAACTTATTAGATTTATTTTGCGGGGGTTATTGAAGTGAAACCACGGAGGTTATGGAGCGGTTCACCACGCGGTTTTATTGGGTCATTATTGCGATGATATTGAAGCGATTATTGAAATTGTTCTGTTGGGGTTATTGAAATGAAACCATAGAGATTATTGAAGTAGTACACCGCGCGGTGCTTATGAGGTGCGTTCAATGTAACACATGTGACAGCATATTACTGTAGTCCGCATGCAGAACTACGTCCGCACTTCGTATGAGTTTTTTTTTCTAATTTTAGAGCCTATAGTAAAAATTCAACATGACATGATAAATGAGAATTGTGTGGTATATCCCTAACTTACCCTTTTTCTTTTTTAACGCGTTGCAATATGGGAAACTTCCCCAAGTGTTTTTAACAAAAATTGGGTCGACAATGATAAAATCTCAAGCTTATCAAACATGGTTTAGAATTGCTTCAAGATCATAAAAGAGTAGCTTTACTTTGATTTCAGTCAAAGGCCCAACTCAATAGAATTGATTCGAGTTAAAAATTGACTATATTTTCAACTGACTTGAACTTACAGAGTAATAATAATAATAATAATAATCCAACATACATAAATCTTAGTTTGATTCCATGTATGCATAACTCAATTCAAGTTAGACAGCTCTTCCTTGAATTTGATATAGGCTCAATTTTGAAAAAATTAATAATAACAATAATAATAAGATTTTGAAGTAAGATTCCCAACGGGCAGCTGGCTTCAAAACATGACAAACGACTCCCAAAATGTGCAGAAAATACCAAACTACAGCAACAGCAAACTTAACAACATCCTGTAAGGAAATAAACACGCTATTGGAATCCCAAGTTAGAGAAAGCTTCCCAAATGTAATCCCATTTGAACGTTAGAAATGGTTCTAAAAATTACATGCACTGACTCTCCAAAAATTAATGAAAGTTTCTTCAACGCAAAGTAAGGAAAATTACTTAAATCTGGTTGTTTTGAAATATGGTTAAAAATTAAAAAAAATTAAGTAGCTACAAATTAAGTAACTGAGGGGAGAACACCAGATAACTTCCATGCGTTTCAGAATTAAAGCATGGCTGCAATCTGGAATTGCAGTTGATATTGAAGAAAATCATCAAAGGCATTCAAAGTGCGCCTTGAACAGATTCATCCTGTAAATAAAGTAGCCAAATCATATCAGTGTCAATAATTGAAACTTATAGATATGAGGTATAAATGATAATTTCAAAAAAACTCTGAACTTCTTAGTTGGGTATTAAGTTAAGGAATACTTTTCTCAGATACAAAAGAAAGGAAGTTGTAGTAAAGGTAAGATCGATCTCACTAATCGAATACAAACCCTTTTAGTTTTTCGAAAAAGAAAAAAAACAGTTTTTTTTTTCTATGCTGAAAAGAAGATAGAAGGCAGGCATTGCTACATTCAAAATTTGAGGAAAAGGGGTTGGGAGAAATCATGGCAAGAAAATCTAGGGATAGAAAATTTAATGCCATGGAAAAATAATAAATCAAACTGAGCCAACTGTAACTTTTTTAACAGAAGTTGCTAGAATGTACAACGTCGTACTTACTTCGAAATGCCTGCTTGCACCATAGTACTTCTTGAAGCATTTGAGGTAACTCCTCGACACGTTATGGCCCCTGCAATTTACTGTCTTAGTCTATTTATTGTATCCGGCAGTTCAAAATTGGTTCGTCCAAAATTCAATAACAAAAACAATAAAACTTAAAAAAAATATATAAAACATTTCCAAAATGCAAAATTCTGTAGAAGATTTTTTGGGCGATTGGCAGTCTAGCAGTTGTACGGTACTCACTATTCCGGCCAACTAATTATGATTCCATAACGAATAAAGTTTAGCCCAAATTATCTTTTACTCCACACAAAGATCACAAACAAAATGCAACATAAAAAAGTTGAAATGCAATGACCGTTTGTTCCATCCTTTAAACATATAAGTTTAATTAGGGAAATGAATGCTTACAGAAGTATCTTTCCTTGTTTTCACGTTAATACATTGGGATGCACTGATGCTGGCACTCTTCAATAAGCTACGAGCGCTAAGATTTAGCTTGTTTAGCCCATCTTCAATACTAGCCACAGTAACTTCTGATCCCTCAGCTTGTGTCATGGAAGGGCTCTTACTGGCCGCCGATTCATTATCTCTGCTAGCATGTTGTCTTTCAAGAACCTTCTCTCCATCAACCTTTTCTTCTTTAATAGGCAAGACCCTCTCCCTAGATGTCAAGCAAGTCAGGAGATTCAGTTACGAAGCAAGTAAGAAACTAAAAGCGTCATTAAAACAGAAAGAAGATTACATTTTATTCCACAATTTGTCTGTGATTTAATACCTGGGCAAAGAAGTGTTCTGTCGTAGAACTGGAGTGGCTCTTTCTTCCCTGGCATGATACTCTTCAAGATGAGCAAACTGGCGTTTAAAACGGTCAACTCCACTGTCAAAAGAAATATCAACCAGTCAGGTGGTTAACAAACATGATTTCACTTTTTCCATCTCACAATCTCTCTTGATAATTCCCTTAGCTTATATTATTCCACTTTCGTACTGATCATATATGAGAAAAATGTAGCATGATCATTTATGTATGCATGCAGTTGCATCAACTAATGTCTTTCTACATTGGACCACATCATGGTATTACATGAGTGGTGCAAGCACGGCACGTGGTGTACACCCAATATTGTCTTAAACTGGTCCATGAAGCTTTATTGATCAAATAATGGGCAAGGTTCAAAATTCATCCGCAATGGGAGTTAATTCGCCATCAATTTGAAGTCGTCCAAGAGCATGATATTGTTGTCGTATAGTTCAAGTTTCCATACCAATCTGGCACATTTACCTTTGTTTTAGACAAGTGTCAATTCAGCCCCAAAATCAATCAAAATTGTTGCGTTATACAGCTAACTCGCCAAGTGAATTCACCAATATTGCAACTTTGCAAGGCAGCTCGCCAGGCCATGACTAAGTCACAGTGGAGACTACATTAGAAACTCATCCACTCAAGGTGAAGTTGGTAGTGACTTCTGAGTCATGCTAAACTTAAAATTCATCATGAGTTCTTTATGTAATTAAAGAGCTACAACGATGCGGGGTGTCGAGCGCCTATGCATGGCAAAATACCGCTTCTCCCAACCTAGGGCAGTTCGGTCCAGGTAGATTAGGAATCGACCGGCCCATCGAAGCATAGATTTCCCGTCTATGTGAAGTGGGGTCCACTCCTTTGCTTTCCTAGGTCTATATATGTTGTTTTCGTTGTGTCTAGGTCAAATTTCTTCATGTTTTTTGTCAAGACAGCTGTCGGCGTCCAGGTTTTCCCTTCTAGGATTGTATCTGACAACAATTGTTGCTGTGATTGTATCTCATCCATGATAGTGATTATCCTCGTTCTTCTCACACCCTCTGCAACCTTCCCTCCACTGCCTTTGTCGCCGTACTCACTGTGGCCACCCGGAAAACAGCTACCTCGAAGATTTGTTGCAGCCGCCTGCCATGCAACCTTCTCCCACCTCGTTGTGATCCTTCACCGCCGCCTTCCAGTGCCCAATCAACCCCTCTCCTGCCACCTATTCGTAATCCCGGCCTCCCAGAATCCTTTCCCCTGCATCTAGTTGTTCCATCCTTCCTGAACCAGCTCCCTACCCACTAGTCGTTGTCCCAGTCACATCAACCTTCCCACAGCAGTCCACAACCCCCAGCGTTTTCCTTGCTACCGACCAACAATCCCCTTCCCCCTTCGCACCCATAACCAACTCCCAACCTCCTTCACCGGTCACCACCACTGGGGTACGCTTTAGTTGAGTTTTTTTATGTTTGCTATTATTTTCCCTTTCTTGTGTGATGGTTGTAATCACCCATTAGCTTTTTCAGTAATAATATTTACTTGCTATTATTGTTTGGGTTAACTCCAATATCATTTGGTATCAGAGCAAGCCTAACCCTAGTCCTATCATAAATTTTATATTGCGTCCACCCCTACCCAATCCTACCTCCACCCAAAAAATTTTCTTTCCCACCTTAACATCACACCTACACACCTCTTTCCACATATCCACACCCAAACCCTAATCATGTAGTTGTCAAGGTAATTATGACAATCTAATCAAGATTTTACTATGGAACTCTTATAGCGACAACTCTGTCGAGCGCTACAACTGCTCGATGACATTGAGGAAAGGACCCATGGAGAGGTTACGACGAGCGTGTTAGCGAGATCCAAAGAGGAGGGAGGAATATCTGAATCCCTTCCATAGTGATGATTCCGATGGAGAAGAAGACAAACCAAGGTACTTTGGGATAAAAAATCAGAGAAAGTCAAGAGATGAAGTGCCTATTAAAGGATACAGTGACGAAGTGTTTGTTAGGGGATACAAAAATAAGGTACCTGTAAGAAAATACAAAAATGAAGTGTCTGTTGAAGAACATAGAGGCAAAGTAGACATACCAAATTTTAGTTTCATAGAGTGACTACATACGGTCAAGAGAGTCTTTGAATACAACGAGGTATCAGATGACCAGAAAGTGAAACTAGTTGATATCAAACTGAAGAAAAGCATCTTTTTGTGGTGGGAGATCCTGAAGAGGGAGCAAAATGGAAAAGAAAGAAGCAAGATTACCACACGGGAGAAGATAAAGAGAGTTGTAGGAACAATACCTACCTCCACACTGTTGATAAGATCTTTCCTTAAGGCCCCACTACCTACAGTAGAGGGCCTATAAATGGAGGGTTGGAAGAGTAAACATCAAAGTTTATCTAGGTTAAGTGGAAATGTTATCTGATGGAGCCAGATGAGTGCGTGATAGCCAAGTAGTAGGGAGGCATGAAACCCTCTATCGACGACATGGTTCAACTACAGCACTACTAGTGCTTGAGTGATGGTTAGACCATAGCACTGAATGTGAAGAGACTACAGAAGCAAAGTAGGAAACCGCCGCTATTCAAACAGCCACCCACAGCTGAAGACATTAGTAGTAGCACACCCTACAAGAGTTGAGAAGACCAGTCAAAAGAATGATAGAGCTGCTTATAATGATAAAAAGCTTGAGAAAAGCAGCAACCCCTAATACATTTCTAGCTAGGAAATACTTCAAATGCCATGGTTATGGACACATCACTTCCAATTGCTCGATGAGTCAAATTGTGTCCTTCACCGAGTTAGGTGTAGTGGAGAAGGTGAGTAATGAGACAAGGTGAGTGCCAGCTTCCATTGGATGAGGTTGAGATGTTTGTGGTTTGATGGTTCCTTCAATTTGAGGCTGGGGAGCAGCACTGGCTTTGCCCCAATATATTTCAAATTTGTTACACAGTAAAGAGAAAGGTATGTAGCCTCACCATTGGTGGAGGTAGCAGCAAGAACGTTGCGTCTACACAAATAATAGACAAGGAGACTCACAACTCGAATGTAGTTTTAGCCATACTCCTTAATGTGTTTGAAGAAGAAAAGAATCAACATTGATAGAAAATGTCTCGTTGAGTTTTTCATTAGAAATCATCTACAAGATCAGATGTGGTGTGATATACTGCTCATAGACTTCTATCATATCTTGTTGGGGAGACCACGATAGTTTAATCACCGAACTTAACATGATGATTCAAGAACACATACTCATTCACCATAGACGAAAAGCACATTGTTCTCCTACCTTCTGCGGAGTCCGAGGTTATAGGTGCTCCCGTCAGCGAAAAAGTAGTTGTGAGATCATTTGGTGATGATAGAGGATAGAGGGAAAGAGGCACTGATTCCAAACACGGGGCAATTACTATAGAGGGCAATTCAGGGCATCATGATTGATACCTTACTGCCATGGCTGCCACTATTAAGGGAGTGCAGTTTGTTCTCACATTAAATATGGATTAGACAACTTGGGGGTACCTTTGAAAGACTTTGTAGGGCACACTTTGGCACAAAATTTTTGTTTAGTTCAGCAGTGTTCGTTCATATGGTTGGACTGATAAAGATGGCAGCTCACAATTGAGGAAAACTCAGTTGTTTTGGGATACAACGCAGCCAACAGTGAGATCCGATGTTTCATCCATGTGCTTCTAGGGACACAACTAAGATCCTTCAACCCTGGGAGGTCACAGTAGCTCTGAAAACCTCAACATGCATACAGAAGCTTCAAAGAATGAGGTCAAAGCTCCCCTATTGTCGGGAGACTGACGTGTGGCGTTCAACACCAAGGCACAGCAAAATGCAGCATCTACCAACCTGGTTCTATTTGTTTCAGGCAGAGGAGGGACCGACCGGTCCTTCCAAGCATAGATTTGTCACCTATGATAAGTGGGGTCTACTCTTTTGTTGCCTTAGATTTATATATGTTAATTTTATCATTTCTAGGTCAGTTTTCCTCATGTTTTCTGCAAGGGCAGTCGTCGGCACCGAGGTTTTCCCTTCTAGTGTTGTATACAATGACAGGTAGTGCTCCGTTTATATCTCATCTGAGGTGGTGATTATCATGGACCTTTCCACATCCTCCAGAAAGCTTTCAATCGCTACTTCCGTCGTTGTACTCGCTGCAGCTACTTGAAAAGAAGTCACCTCGTTGATTAGCTGCAGCACCGTTACCACCTAGGCCCTACTGAAATTACTGCCATCCCTCACTACCGCCTTCCAGTGCTCACCTGACCACTCTCCTGCCACCTACCCATTGTCCCGGCCTCCCAGAATCCCTTTCCATACATCATAGTTGTTGCTCCAACCTTCCCGAACACGCTTACTGCCACCTAATCGTTGTTCCAGGCACCTGCAACCATCCCATGAAAGTCCATAGCCACCAACCTTCTCCCTGCCGCAAAAAAGCATTCCCCTTCCCCATCCCTCTCGCACCCATGTCCAACTCCCAACCTCCTTCACCAGTCACCACTCTTGGAATATGCTTTAGTACTCATAAATTATACAAAATGCAGCCTTGCTAGATAACTTAGATTAGTTCAATTTAGTCTTTCTTGTATCCATGTGCCTCAAGTCAAACCATTAGAAAAGGGTCAAATGGTGAGTGACATTTAATCAATTGCATAATCTTATTAGTGAAATCACAGAGCTTCTCTTTCTAACGTCTCCCCTCTCCTCCTTTCTCTGGTTTTATATCGGTTCCTACAAATCCAACATATTTTCTAATGGGAAGGATGATAGAAATCTTGGTTTTAAGAGAACACAAATTTTCAAGCACTTAAAAAAGAATTGGCACTAATTTGTGTTTCATGATAAAAAAAAAACATCATCTTCTTTCAGATTGAATAATGAGAATAAATAAAAAGGCTAACCTTGGATACATGAAGCTAGTTTGGTCTCCACCACGTAGATATTCCTTAAGCATTTGGGGATGATACTCTAAAATCTTTTTTATATTAAACTAATTTAATCAGTCTGAAAAATATAGTAGTTCCGATATCAAGGACTAAGTAAGGAAAATTAGCCCTGGCTCCTTTACCTCTCGATAAATTAACTCTCGTACATCATCTTTTGTCAGTTTTCTCCTTTCAAACTCAAACTCAAGTTTTGAGATTGCTTGTGTTGCAGGTTCACGCTCTACATTTGCCAACCCATGGAAGTATGGATCAGCTAGTGCCTGAAATATGCAAAATGCAATAAGATAATTTACCTATGATGTGGTTGACGATCTAACACTTAAAATTAATTCAAAAGCTCAACAGTTTCAGACTTCAAACCTTACCTCTTCAGCAGTGGGACGATCTTTAGGATCAAATGCAAGTAAACGTTCGAGTAGAGAAAGAGCCAACGGATCAGCATTAGGGAATTTCTGTGAGAAGGGAACTGGATTTTTTTTCCGCATGCTACTTAAATATCTTCTAGCCTTTTCATTTCGTATCTATGAAACCAAAAAGTACAGAGAATACAAAATTACAAACAAGGATTGTGTCCCAGCATATAGAACTCGTGAAAAATGCATTTTGCCTTTTAAGTGTTTGGTCCTTCACTTCAGGAGAACAAATTCATGCATTAGTTTAACCATCTCCTAAAGTTCCCAAATCTATGCACTAGCAGATATCCACCTACTTGAATAGCTTTTAAAGCATCAGATATAGCCATAACTTGAGGATAGTGTAACTAATCTTGTTTTTGAGCAAGTGTAAGCCTATTCAACCGTTTAAAAATTGCATATTGCAAGTTTATTCCCAGAGCTCATACCTTCCATGAAAATCCGTGACCATGTACAACCTATATTCTAACAAGGCAAGTTTTAGCAAGCAAATCACAAAAGGTTTGACAACAATAAATCATTAATTTATCAAGGCACTATCACATGCAACACTACCAAGTCTCACTTTCCCGAGAAAAAAAATTTTCATCATATTTGCTTGATCAAGAAGAAACCCAGGGAAAAGCTGCAATCTGTTGCTGTATGCTAAGGAAAAATCTGCAAGGCGTAATAGGACAACATTACATATGCAATGGTAAGGGCATGGTTGCAGTTAACAGATATACAACTGAAAGACATGCAGATAAATTTGCATGAGCAGCATTTTTATGAAAGGAGATGACGGATGAAAAACCTTTGTGATGGTTTCATTAGTAGGAGTGCCTAAGAGATCTGTCATGATATCCAACTGATGAACCACATTCTTCCCAGGAAACAGCGGCTTTCCAGTAAGCATTTCAGCAAATATGCACCCTATACTCCAAATATCAATAGCGGGGGTATACTGCAAGGACAATAATGGGTATGAGAAAGAGCGATTATGAAAGCATAAATGTTACCCTCAATAAACAAATAACGAGATAGTTTCCAAGGTGAAGAATAGTGTTCTAAGAAAGATATTCTAGCGGAATAAGCGCAAGAAACCCAGAATCAAGATTATTGTTAAGTAAATTTAAGCCGAAGAAATCATTATTATAGAACTTCAAAACATGCAATAATGTGATAAGTAGGAGAAAGCTATTAACTTCACAAGTAAATAACAACATGTTTGAGTAATCAATACTAACCAACTTAAGAGAATTTGGCAAAGTCGTGAAATACTTAAGGGTTGATCCTATTAAAAAAGATAATTAAGTAGATCATTAATGATGGTTAAAAGCAAGAACTAATCAATGAAGAAGTTCAGCAATGTCAAATGAGGTCAATTTCTGAAATTAATCAGTCAAAGAACCAAACCCTTAAACCAGGCCTGATTCTAGTCCATATGAGAAGCAGAACTTGACCCACCTAGCTACAGTGTTTTTGAATTACTTCAGCCCCCTTTGGGATCATTTTTTATTTTTTAATTTTTTCTGTTTTTATTTTATTTTTATTTTTATGTTTTGTTTTGAATTAAAGTGGTTATTATTTTTAAAATCACTTAAAATATCATTTAGGTGCTTTGAGTGTTTCTAAAGTAGTGTTCTTAAAAACAAGGTGATTTATTTTTAAAAATAAAAAATAATAAAATAAAAAATTATACTAATCAAACATGTTTTAAAGAATAAATCAAAAAAAAGAAAACAAAACAGAAATACAAGAAAAAGAGATGCCAAACAGATTGTTCATGTGCTGAACCAAATTTCCAGTCACAAGTCAGGCTACCCAAGGAAGATATAAGTTAACACTCTAGTTTATGTACAATTCTAATCAAATATTATATATTAGCATCAAAATAAAATATAAAGTTAGAAGGGTTCTACATTCTGTGACTAGTATGTATTTTTTTGGCTACACGTCAAAGCATTGTGCTCACTCCTTTATTACATAGTCTTTTAGTGAATAACGTATAGCAGTAAAGAGTCTTCTAGAGTAATGTATGTACAAAAATAATGAGCACTCCAACACACTCATGGTTGCATACACCCCCAGTTGCCCACCAGCTAGCTCGCTAAGTCCTTCCTTCACTCACGTGCAAGCTTGCAGCCCATTCACTCATTTCGAAGGTGTGAATCATGCATACTTCTCCCTCCCCTTTTCAATCAAAGTACTCAGCATTTAAATTGTCATTAATATCACGTCAATTATTACACATAAATTATGTCAAAAAATAAATATACTAAATTGGTATAATTGAAATTATTTATATTCTAGGAATATAATTATTAACTATTTTATTAGGACAAATCTAATTGAAATAATATGATCATTGCATTGTATGATACCTACTTTTTACATAATAAGTAGAAATCTTTAGAAGAGGACAAGTAATTTGTGCATTACTCTATTTTTCATGGTATTAAAGAACTTACTTTAAATAGTCAACTTTATAACTTGTAAGGATCTAGCGGAGATATTTCACTTTTTCTCATGTTTAGATTGATGAAACATAGATTCACCTTTATCATGGTTTAGCTGGTTTAGCTAAGGAATGAATCCCGAAGATCCTATGGAAGATCCCTAGAAGAACTATGTAGAACCTTATAAAGATCTTGTGGGAGGTCCCATGAAAATTGTTGAGGATCACGTGGTTCATTTGAGACATTTTTTTGTGCATTGCTAAGTATTTGTAAAAAGCTCTTCACATTCATCGCTCACATTGCGCCCTCTCAAGGATTGTCAGAACCTCAATGATTCATTGTTCATTTGCTTGCATACTACTTCGCTCGTGCAATGCTTCATCACGTGCTACTTTATGCCTCATGTGTATTAAATTGATTGAAAGCACAAACCATTTTTTAATGCTATAAAATATATGATGTATTTATTATCTCATTGATGCCGCTTCCACTATTTTATCCTCTTTTATTTCACTATATCAATGATATTATTGTCTAGGTCACCTTTAGTCTCAAAATTATCGTGTCTTCGCTCATATGCCATCCTTTATTTCATAATTTAAATGTTGAAGCTTGCAACTAGATAAATATCATTAGGATTGTAATCGAGCAACGCCGAGCTAAGTATAAGTTATATGGCTCATGCTCGAGCCTAGCTTTCATATATATGTTCCTACTTGACTTATCTAAATTTTTTAATAATCATACTTATACTTTCTACCTGTTTATATCAATTGAAAAAGTAATTTAATGAGTCGATTAATAAGCTAAAAATTTTAATGAGCACTTAGATATTAATAAAAATATTTTAACAGATGATTTTATAAATCTAAAAAATTAAGCAATCGAATAAATTTTTACTTAGTATCTACCTAGCTTACACCAATTAAGCAAGATAATTTATAGGTTTCAACTAAGGTTATAAGTAATCAAACAAAAAAATATAAAATAAGTATCAACAAATTATTTCATTGAAATCATAAATAAGAAACTTTTGCATTAAATTAATATTGATATTGATGTTAAATTATAATAAGTTATAACTGAACATATAATTAAATAAGTTTTGGTTAATCAAATTTAAAGGAACTGAGTTAAGGTGACATGAAGTAAAATTATGAGAGAGAGAGAGAGTAATAGAACATAGGTTAAGACGTGATAAAAAGATTTCTCATAATCCGTTTGGATTTATGTCAGGCAAGTCTATAATGAAAGTTATACACTTATTGAGAGGTTTGATTGAGAAGTACAGAGAGAGAAAGAAGGATTTACGTATGATTTTTTTTTTTATTTAGTTAAAACTTACGGTAGGATTCCAAAAAAGTGTTCTGAAGAGTTTTAGAAAAAAGGGTAGATATGACTTGTATTCAAGTCAATAAAGATGTGTATAGTAGAGTTGTTACTTGTGTTCGAATAGGAGGAGTGACCAAGTATTTTTCTATTTCAGTTGAATTATGTCAGGGATCAGCTTCAACCCCATATCTTTTTTTTCTTTAGTTTTCTAAGCTCTTAATGGACATTTACAAGAGGATGTACCATGGAATATGCTTTCGCTCATGATATTCTGGATAAAGCTAAAGAAAGGGTTCAGGAAAAAAAATTGAATTATGGAGGTCTACATTAGAGTTTAAAGGCCTTCGTTTGAGTTGATCTAAAACGGAATACATGGAATGTAATTTTAGTGGTAGTTGGTTTAGTGGCACACAATGGGTGATCCAATCATTAACAAATGTGATCTTTTTAGATATCACGGGTCTATTGTTCAAAGTGATGGTGATATATATGGGGATATTATTATTATAATTCAAGTTGGATGGTTGAAGTGGAGGAATGCATCGAGCTTATTGTGTGAAAAGAAAGTTTAACTTAGACTTAAAAGAAAATTTTATAGGATGGTGGTGAGACCTGCAATGCTTTGTTGGCCTTTCAAAGAGTAGCATGACACTAAGTTAAGTGTTTATAAGATAATAATGCTTTGGTGGATGAGTGCATTAATAGTTAGAGCCAAAATACTTAGCAAATGTATCCCTGAATGGGTTGGTGTAGCTCCAGTGGTAGAAAAGATTAGAGAGAATCATCATAGATAGTTTGGTCACATTAAACGTTGACCATCTCATGATCTAGTTAGGAGAGTAGACGCATTAGATTCAACTTACATTAAGAAAGGTCAAGATAGACCTAACAAGACTTGGGCGCGTTGTATAAAAAAATGATCTTAAGTTATTAGAATTATATGAAAATATAATACTCAATAGGATAAAATGGAGAAAAAAATGTGATAAAGGCTTATTGTTATTGTTCTTGCAGTAATCAAATTTATTTAAATAATATATCATATATGATATTAGATATTATCAAACTTCTTATAGAGTATTTAATAAGGTGCTTATTCAGCAATAAGAAAGTTTGTTCATGAGCATAAATAAATCATTCGGATCATGTTTATATATGGTTCATTTAACATTCAAGTTTTAAAAAATGTTAAAATTTATTTATTTACCATTTTGAATAAGATTGATCGAGTCTTATGGAGCAGAGTTTTAGTTCTTCATTGAGTGCATTTAATTCATGCACAACCCTAAACTTCACAAAACAGTTCACCTTTTAAATTAATATATTCAAGTATCTAGAGATCATATTCAATACAAGCACATTTTATTTTTGTTATTTTTTTATATTGATAACTACACCAGGGTTGAATGGGTTTACTTGTTGAGGTATCAATCAAAATCTTCTCTGTATTCAAACTTTTAATCAATAAATAAATTGCAGTTTTTCAAATATATAATGCCTCCTGAAATAATGCAATCTCATTTTTGCTCCTTCCATGGTAGGATTGATATAATCCATCAATCATCATGTCGATATACGACCCAACAAAATAAAATGATTAAGCTTAAACACAAGCATCTTCTTGGTGTTACTTATACCTTAATATCTAATCCATCAATCATCATGTCGATATACGACCCAACAAAATAAAATGATTAAGCTTAAACACAAGCATCTTCTTGGTGTTACTTATACCTTAATATCTTACATGTCTGTTCCCTGCCATTTTTAAATAGATGTTAGTCTCATTGACAATTAAATAAATTGTGTAATTTACTATTTTGGGTGTTGTTACCGTTCAATTTTTTATTGCCAAAAATATCTTTTTTTATCTGCTTCTGAAAACTTCGATTATGTTAGTTTTGTCCACTTGTTTGCACATGTGAGCAATGCTATGCACCTTTCTCCATTATTATTTTATTAAAAATTGTTATAAACTTTAATATCCATCAACACGATGTCTTATGTCAGCATTGATGTCATATTTCATGAGACATCTCTTCACTTCTCCCAAACATCATTGGAATCTCCAACCAATGCTCCCATCAGTTCTCCTACCACCTATAGCCACAATTTATACTCCCCTTTCTAACAAGCTTATACTCAATAGGCCACAGCATCTCATATAGAAGCATCTCTCCCTGCACATCTAAAATGGCTAATCATCTAAGTGAAATTAAACCCTCCTTGCACGTGCATCTTGAAATCTTTCTAAGAAAACTTGAAAGGTTAAATGCCAATGTATTGACCATCTGCTATTATTTTCATCGAGCTGTCTTATTTTGTATGATATCTCTATTTGTAAGGCATATAAGTAGACTTTTCTCAACTGTAATTGGAGCTATACAATTAACTTTGAAATGACTTTGTTGACATTTTTGGGTTGATAGCAGAAATTGGAGAAAAAAAAAATGAAATGCCTCAAAACAAACCATATACATGAGTTCAGCAGCATGTATAATTAAAATCCACATGAGTAGATAGGAATACTTCATTAGATAATAAAAAAGAGTTAAGTTCTTAGTACACTGCTAGTGGCTTAACAATTACACGTGTTTTTCAGGTTATCGGCATTTCTACAGCTCCTGAGCTCCATTTTGGCCAAATATTTCAATCTCCTAACAAATAATATTATAGTTGATGATTCAAATAGAAACAAGTGTTCCACGTGATTTGTAGATCGTGGTTTTTGTCACAATTCTGCTACAGCTAAGCAAGGATTTAAGAGAAGGTGAGTCCTATAAAAAGAAGAAGAAGAAAAGCCGTATCAGATATGGGAGTCAAAAAAGCTGCCATTGATGAGAGCTTAGTAAACTTAATTTCTAGTATATTCAATATAGAGCGTCCATTGGAGGCCATGGCAGAAGTAAAATGCATGACATGTAATGCTTATCATCCATCTTTAAAATTTTGACAACGTTTAAAAAAATTGTACAATTTTTAAATGATTTAATTATAAAGTAATAAAATAGATGATTAATTAAAATTTGTACTTCAACTATTTTAAAATTTGCATCAAAATTTAATGAGGATGATTTGGTATGT
This sequence comes from Phalaenopsis hybrid cultivar, assembly GCA_002079205.1. NCBI lineage: Eukaryota > Viridiplantae > Streptophyta > Magnoliopsida > Asparagales > Orchidaceae > Phalaenopsis > Phalaenopsis hybrid cultivar. Next base: position 250,735 of record JXCR01143284.1, read on the forward strand.
TTTTTACAGAAAAAACATCTTGGAATTTTTACTCAACTATTTCTTCAAATCATGATGCTGCCTCATAAGAATGTACAATAGTTTAAAGTTTGCCTCCTGTCAACCATTGAGCATGTATAATCAACATCTATTTATGCTAAAGTCAAATCCTTTGTATTAAGTTCCCTTCAAATATTATTAAATTCTATTTATAGCACTAAAGTATGACTCAATAGGATTGTACATGAATTAACTCACCAAACAAAAGTGTAACCAATGTTAGATCAAACATTAACTAAAATACAAACCTTTCTAGAAGTTCAAATAGGAGATTTTTGTTCGAACTAATAGTGATATAGATGAGGATGTTATTAGTAGAATTTAAGTTGGACGGATGAAGTAGAGGAATGCATCGGACCTATTGTGTGATAGAAAAGTACAACTTAGAATTAAAGGAAAATTTTGTAAGATGGTGATGAGACCTGTAATACTTTATGGCGCAAAATGTTGGCCTGTAAAAGAGACTCATAAAATTAATTCAAGTGTTGTTGAGATGAGAATGCTCAGGTGGATGAGAGGATTTACACAGAGAGAAAATGCAAAATGAATATATCAATAGAAGGATTGGAGTATTCCAGTGGCAGACAAGATTAGAGAGTCGTCTTAGATGGCTTGGTCACATTAAAAGCTAACCAAAGTTAGAAGAGTGGATGTTTTAGATTTGAATTTGTTAAGAAAGGTAGAGGTAAACCTAAAAAGGCTTGGGCAAGTTGTATAAAAAATAATCTTAATTGATTAGAATTAAATTAAAATATGAAAATAGAACACAATGGAGAAAAATGATTCATGGATAAAGTCTTGTTATTGTTGTTGTTGTTCAAGTTTATGAATAAATTACATAAAACTCTTAATAAGTTCATAACCGAATTTACTCTTCCATTCAATAGGTTTGTTATATATTTTTATTGTACCGTAAAGATTTTGTCTAGTGTGTGCAATATAGATGCCATGAATATAATTTTGCGTGGCAATTTTTAATTTCAAATTTTTGAAGCAATTTTTCTTTAAATTCTCCATTCTCTCAAGTCACTATTTATCTCCCTTAAGTCACTATTTATCATAATAACATCATCAATATAAACTAATAACATAAAGACTCCCCCAAATCCATGTGTTTCACAAAAAATGTATGACTTCATTAATTTTGTTTGTATCCCATATTATTCATTATCTTAATGAACCTTCCAAAACATTTTAGAAATTGCTTCAAGCCATACAATGTGTTTTAACCTTAATGAACCTTTTGTTATTTATTTGAACTAATTCTTTATTAGATTTCCATAAATAATTCATCATCCAAGTCACCATATAAGCGACATTCTTTACATTGAATTTTTGTACTTTACAGTCCATATTAACTACTAAAAAAAGAGAAATCTAATAATATGTATTTCAAAAATAATAAGCAAATATTTTAAGGAAAGTAATCTTATTTCTCGAGTGTCGCATTGGCCACTACTATGGAGTTATAACTTTCTAGAGAATCCTTAACTTTGTATTTTAGAGTAAATACACATCTCATAATTCTTTTTCCTTTTGTAATATATAAAAGGCTTATATTTCTTTCCTCGTAGTATTATTATAATTAATATTATTTAAGCTCTCAAAGACTATTTTAAGAATAGAAATAATATAAATGATAGCACAGAAAGATTGGTTAACTAAGAAAAAGAGCTTTATATTTAGAAAGCAAATATGAGTGATATTTAGTTGAAGTTCTCATAACTTTATTATGAGCTTAATGGTTTCCTTAGAGGATTTAGTGAGAGTGATTAATTCAGTTAATTATTAGATCAGCATTGATTGAAATATTTTTCATTTTTAGTAGACTTAAAATGACTGAGCCAAAAGTAGTTATGGTATAGACTTGGTTGCTTGGGTAGGAGGAATTGGTTCTAGAATAGACTTGTTTGTTGGGATGAGATCAAGAAAGAAAGCAATCTAAGAGATAAAACTTATTTGCAAATGACACTTCTTTCTTGATGAGTTGTTAAAAAGTGTTGATATGCATACAACTGTGGACCACAAGGGTCCACATCTGCTGCTAAATTTGAGGGAGAAAAGTTGTTCTCCCTTAATTATCCATATTATTATGTTTTTATTTATTACCGTCCTACTGAGATGATTTGAAGTTCCCTCCAAATGTATGAGGGTTAGCCTGAGTTGTATTTATTTTTTATTTCTTATATCAGTTTCATAAGAAAATTAGAGAGCTCTTCCTATAAAAAAGTTGCTCCAAAATTTCACATGGTATCAGAGCAAACCAAATTTGTTTGAGTATAAGGCGCCATCACTATTCCTCACAATGATCGTAGCTTTGAGTATAAGGCGCCATCACTATTCCTCACAATGATCGCAGCATACAAAAGCATCTCTCCCTCAGATAGCTCAATTTGGTTCGTCATCCGACTCTTCCTCTCGAAGATGTTGCCTTGTCTTCCACAGATGGGATCACAGAGCCTTTGTAAGGAGTTTTCGCTCACTCCTTTATGTTCGCTCGTACTTCGGACATCCTATGCACTGTGATTTGACCCGAAATCATTTGTTTCGTAAGTATTTTATGTCACTAGCTTCCACTCGATCGCAGTTAATCCTATTATCGAACGAGGGGTTGTATTCTGAGAAAGCTTGCACTGGCAACAACTTATTGTTTGATTCTCTCTTATGGAAATCTCAGACCTGCAATTACATCTCGTTTGTCAAGATGTGATCCTCTCTCTAGCAACATTTGTTTTAACTCTCTAGAATCCTATGTTGGTGACAAACATTTTCTCTATATAAGAAATTCTGCGCCGACGGCAGACAGTGTCTCTTTGGTGAAAATTATGTGCCGACGACAGACGTCTCTCTCTAGTAGAAATCTCATGTCTGCCAAAAAATTTGTTTGGTAAAATTCCTTCCTACCGACACCTTATCATAATCAAATACAGTATGATAGCTACTTCTTTCTCTTCAAAAGTTACTTTTGAACATGAACCTAGGGTGTTTGGTTCCGCAGCATCTGAAATCTCTTCTTGGATCACCAATCACAAATACATGACAATAATTACCTCCAATGATCTCAATTTGTGTTCATGTACATCTATGGTAAAGGAAAAAATGATCATCTCACTGAGGAAAATCATGCATCGGAAATTATTGATAATAAATATCGGATATAGAAGATTGAATATCACATGATCATGTTATGGCTTATCAACTCCATGACTAAGAAATTTGAAAAAACCTTCCTCTAATACAAAAAAACAAAAGAAATCTAAGATGTCGCAAGGGAAATCTACTCAAGTGTTGACAAAAACTCTAAATTATTTGACATTGAAACTAGATTATATGACCCGCAATAGAATTATTTGAATGTTACTCAAAATGTCAACACCCTTCAGATATTGGCTATAACTAGATATGTATGAAACATACACATTGAGGTGCTCATATAACTCTGCTCTTTACAAAATCATTATTGAACAAAAGAGAACATTTAAGTTCCTTCTAGGACTCAATAAAAAACAAGATGAAGTTAGAGGAAGAATGGGAGGAACCAAACATCTTCCCTCGATTCGTGAAGCCTTTGCTAAAGTACAAAGGAAAGAGAGAGGGAAGAACTATTATGGCAGGTAATCCCACTACATCAAATATTGGCAATTCAGTTTTATACACTCACAAATCATCTCAAGACAACAAATCAAAAAGGAACACATTGCGGTGTGAACATTGCAAGAAACTCAATCATCTTAAGGAAAGGAAAAGTATTGAAAATTTTATGGAAGTTTTGTAGATTAGAAGCCCATTAAAGTCAAAGGTTATGGGGAGAAACAAGAAAATATAGCTTCAAAGGAAGACGAGCCTCATGAACATAGTCCATTCAACAAGAAACAACTTTGAAGCTCACTAAAGGCTTCTGGGATAATATTTTAAGCCTTTTGCTAGCCTTCTAGCACATCAAGGTAGTCTTCCATTTGCTCTTGTTGCTCTCAACATGTTAGTGAGACTGTGGGCTTTGGATCATCTGATCACATGACATGTAATGCCACTACTTTTCAATCCTTTCATTCTTGCAAACACCATGCCACAATTAGAACTGCAGATGACTCGCTCTCATCTGTGGAGAGAAAAGAAAGTGTGAAACTTACAGCAACAACAACAATAACAAAACCTATATCCCACTAAGGTCGGCTACATGAATCATTTTTCTCCATTGTGTCCTATTTAATGTCATATTTTCATTTAATTATAATAAATTAAGATAATTTTTTATACAATATGCCCAAGTTTTCCTAGGTCTACCTCTGCCTTTCTTAACATAAGTCGAATCTATAACATCTACTCATCTAATCGAATCATCAGATGGTCAACATTTAATGTGACCAAACCATCTATGACGACTCTCTAATTTTATCTATCAATGGAGCTACACCAACCCTATCATAGATATATTCATTTCACATTTTGTCTCGAAGTGTAAAGTCAATCATCCACCTAATCATTCTCATCTCGAACTTAACATAGTTTTATGCTTCTTTTTTAAAGGCCAACATTCAGCGCCGTAGAGCATTGCAGGTCTCACCACTATCTTATAAAATTTTCCTTTTAGTCTAAGCAGTACTTTTCTATCACACAATAGGCACAAAGCATTCCTTCGCTTCAACCAACCAACTTTAATTCTACTACTAACATCCCCATCAGTATCATCACTTTGAACCTCACAAATAATCTTAGTTTTCAATTTGTGTTTAATGTTCATAAGCTTTACTGCAATTTACTATCTATCACCAAACTTACTCGTAACATGAATTTTGTTACTAAATTATACCCTAATATTTATGAATTTCAAGTGGAGTCGGGGAAGTTGATCGACAGTGCTGACATGCATCGTGGACTTTACGTGCTCACTAGTAATGTCGCTTTAAAAGAACCGTCCCACCGTTCATAATCCATTAAATCAAGTCTTATATCTAAGCTTGTTTCTCATGAAACTCAAGTTTTGTAATGGCATTTTTGTCTTAGGCATCCTAATTTTAATTATTTGAAAAATTGTATCCTTATTTGTTTATTAGTAAAAAACATTATTCTAATCAGTGTGAAACTTGAAAACTTGCTAAATATACTCGACGAGTGTAACTAAGCCTGAAATACAAACCAACATATCCATTCTCTATAGTTCATAGTGATATCTAAGGACCGTCAAAAATAAAAAATTATAAATTGGGTTAAGTCATTTGTCACCTTCATTGATGATCATACTAAAACCACAAACATTTCTTCTGAAAAAATTTGAAACTACTAACATATTTGAAACCTTCCACAACATGATCATCACCCAAAACAAAATTCAGATTTTCAAAAACGATAATGTCAAAAGACTACTACAGCTCCACTCTTGACCCTCATTCATCCAAAAATAACATCATTCATATAAGCTCATGTACTCGCACACCCCATCAAAATAGTGTGACTGAGAGAAAGAACAGACATCACCTCAAAATTACACATTTAATTCTATTAAATAATAATGTACCCAAACATTTTTGGAAGGATACAATCCTCACATTCATTTATCTCATAAATAAAATGCCCACTAGAGTGTTAAACTTTAACAAACCTCTCAAAAACCTTATAAAATTCTACCCCTATAAAATTCTAATCCTATATTAAGTCATTCACCTCTAACCTACTACTAAAACTTTTAGTTGTTTCGCTTTTGTTTGTCAATATCAGCCACATCAGACCAAAATTGATCTTACATCAATCAAATGCATCTTTGTGGGCTACTCTTCAAACAAAAAGGATCATAACTGCAATTATCCAAAACATACAAATATTCTACAGCTCCATGGATGTCACCTTCTTTAAAACCCAACCATATTACCCCAAACTAACATTCAAGGAAAGAGTTTGAGAGAACATCATATTTGGTATACAATCAGGAACTTCAAGCTCACCTCTTTCATATCTCTGGTAAACTCACTCTTGTCCCCAATATTACAAATCAACCTAAAAATAAACCTACTACTCCACTAAATCCTCTCACGGCTCCCACCAAAAACCAAAAACTCTGTGCGTACACTAGAAAAGAAAAAACCTAGTGAGCATGTAAGAGACAATATGCAAAATCAGAAATGCAAATCAACGTAACCAACATGGTACACCCAAATAATCACATGGAGGTTGGGTGGGTCAGCACATCATGAGAACTAAGAGGAAGGAGCACATGATTGTACAAAACACCTAATAGAAAAATTTGTGACCTATGAAAATTATCATCCTCTTACAAATCTTTTATACACAACTTGAATAACATGCAGATCCCAAATTCAATTCAAAAGACATTATCTATTCCTAATTGAAAAATTATTATGGAAGTAGAGAGTTTTTTCCATTGGAAAGAATGGTACCAAGATCATGACAACCCTGCTACTTAGGAAAAGAACTGTAAGTGTCAAATATAAAGTAGATGGAAGCATAGAAGGGTTCAAGACTAGACTTGCAGCAAAAGGGTTTACTCAGTACTATGGTATCGACTTCAAAGATACATTTACATTAATCATGAAACTTAAGACAATAAGAGTACTATTGTCATCGTTTGTAAATCAGGACTGGCCTTTGGATCAGCTAGACTTTAAAAATATATTTTTTAATGGGGATCTTGAGAAAGTGGGGTATATGGAGATATTCTCTGGATTAAAGAACAACATAAATAATAAGATACTATACAAACTAAGGAAATCATTGTATGGGTTGAAAAAATCACCCAAAATATGATTTGAAATGTTCACAAGATTATTCTTGCCAATGGGTACTATCAATGCCAACCTGATCACACTTTGTTTATTAAATCAAATCAAGAAGTTAAGATAATCATCTTTATTATATATGTAGATGAAATTATTCTTACAAGCAATGATGTAAAAGAACTTTAAACAATCTAAAGAATATAGGCTTCTTAATTTGAGATCAAAGATCTTCGAACTTTAAGATACTTCATGGCAATGAAGTAGCTAAATCCAAAGAAGGCAATATCATATCTAAGAGAAAATATATCATTGACTTATTAAAGGAGACATGAAAGTTGGGCTGCCAACCAACAGATACTCTTATGGATCCTAATCGACAAGCATCAAAAAGAGAGAATACTACTCCAATTGAAAAAGAGAGATATCAAAAACTTGTGAAAATTTTATTTATTTGTCACATACAATACCTGACATTACTTTTTCGTGGGTTTAGTGAGCCAACATATAAACGATCCAAATAAAGATCATTTAGAAGCAGTAATTTGAATCCTGAGGTACCTAAACATGACTCTGGAACGTGATTGAAATTTAAGAAAACTAAAAACTGTAACATTGAGATCTACATTGATGCTAGCTGGATTGGAAAACTGAGTGAGAGAAGATCTACCACGGGTTACTTTACATTTGTATAGGATAACCTAGTTACATGGAGAAGCAAAAAGCAAGTCACGGTGACAAGTAATGCAAACTTTGAATATCGTGCCCTGGCCCTAGGAGTTTGTGAAGGGATATGGCCAATGAAATTAATAATGAAACTACACATGGAGAACAAAAGCACTATTAAAATGTTCAGCAGTCGTTCATTAGTCATAAGAATTTCAAAGAATCAAGTACACCATGATTGAACCAAACATGTAGAAGTTGATAGACACTTCATCTCTAGAAGGTCAATGGAATAATTATTCAGCTAAGCTATATCCCAACTCAATATTAAATTAATGATATTCTCACCAAGGCTTTCCTCTGACACAATTTTAGTGATCTCATCAGCAAGTTCGAGATATATGATATATACAACTCAACTTGAGAGAGAGTGTTGATATACATATAACCGTTGATCTAATGGGCCCACCCATGATTCAGGAAATTGTGGGCCCACTGCTATATTTGAGGAGAAATTATTCTCCCTTAATTATCCATTATTGTGTTTATATTTCATTCCTTCTTATCGTGATGATTTGAATTTCCCTCCAATTGCATGAGGGTTAGTCTGAATTGTATTTATTTTTTATTTGCTTGTATTATTTTAATGAGAAATTTAGAGAGTTTTTATTCAAAGAAAGTTTTTCCTAAATTTCACAAAATGTAATAATTCTTGAAGTATAAATTGACATTAATGGCACATACATCTTTTTCATAAGGGGTTATACTTACATCTTAATGTGTGAGAGAATATCCAATGAAAATATATTTAATAGTTTGAAGATCAACTTTTTATCTATTTTAAGAATGCATAGGAACAAAAGTAAAACATTCAAACATTTTAGGAACAAGATTATTCATGGAAACTAAAAGGGGAAAGAAATTGTATGTGACTTATGATAGACTTTTGAACTCGAGGCATGCGTGAACTCATGTTTTGCCCTATTAAAATTGCTTCACCATAATTTTTTTTAATAACTTTTCTTAAAAAATATGGCCCTTATGATCACAATTAGGCGATGTTTCATTCATTTAGCCACTCCATTTTTCGAGGTGTCTATGCATTAGAGAACTCATGTATTATTCATTTNAGCGGGAAGGCAGGTTTCACAAAGTTCAATTATGGAGACTACTTTGCAAGAGTATTCCCTAACTGGTTTTCGTGATGAATATATAGAATATGATGCTCCTAGGGAGGAATGTGTTATAATCCCAACAATTCAAAGAAGTGAGGAACATCCAGATGTAGAGCCATTCATCCCGCAATATGTTCAGCCCAAGAGATTGCAAATAATTTCTGAAGAGGAACTGATAATATTCCAGAAGGTGCGAAAGCAAAATTTTGAGTATTTTGAAAAGATACGAGGCAGATATGTCAATATTTTGGAAGGATTGGAATTGCATACTGACGTCTTTTCCGAAAATGAACAGAAAATAATGGTGAAATACATTTTTTATCTCAGGGAAAGACGCCGAGAAGGCCTGTTGAAGAAATAGACTTATTCAGAGCCCCGAAAATGGATGAAAGGCAAGGGCAGGATCACAATTCAGTACGGATGTTGCTATAATTATGCATATGATAAAAGAGGAATTCCCCCAGGGATTATTCGACATGATGAAGTTGACCTGCTGCCACTGTTTATGAAAAGAATGATAAAAAGGATGGTAGAATAGCGTATTTTACCAGCAGATAGAAGGAGATTGTATACCACCCCATATTGATAACCACGATTTCGTGAGACCCTTTTGTACTGTGTCTCTCGTCAGTAAATGCAATATAATGTTCGGGAAAGAGATACGGGTGGTTGGTCCAGCCGAATTTCGTGGAGCAGTTGAAATTCCTCTTCCTGTTGGCTCAGTCCTTGTTCCCAAAGGGAATAGAGCAGATTTGGCAAAGCATTGTGTACTAGGGGTTCCGCAAAAAAGAATATTAATTACATTCAGAAAAATGGATGATAGTAAAGTACCATTTGGATATCAGCCTGATCCAGAACTCGAGGGACTTCGACCCTTGGAATTATGAAACAGGCACGCCTCAAAGTGTATGTGAGGGAGACTTTTGTTCCGGAACATACTTTTGTAGGAAGGGCTAGTTTCTACATAACTCCGAGAGGTCAGAAGGATGGACATGGCATTAAAAGTCTACAATTTGTTTTGATTAAGATCATTTTACGATTTGATTGTATCCCAATATATCAGATTTTGGAGGATCAATGAAGATTTCTTTTTGTCATATGATGCGATTGATTTAAGGATGTCAAATTAAATGTTAATTCAGTCTTGCAATGAATATAAAACGATGCAAAATAAAATAAAGAAAACCTCTAATATAAATAAATTTGAAAATATGTACTTATAAATTATAATAAGTTAAATTAATATTGAAACCTTAAATTTTGGCGTAAACCCCTTGTTGGTGGCCCTCTTTTGGCGTAAACCCCTTGTTGGTGGCCCTCTTTCGACGTAAATTCTTTGTTGGTGGTCTTTTAGCGTAAACCCCTTGTTGGTGGCCCTCTTCTGGCGTAAACCCCTTGTTGGTGGCCCTTTTTCGACGTAAATCACTTGTTGGTGGTCTTTTGGCGTAAACCCCTTGTTGGTGGTCATCTTTGGACGTAAATCCCTTGTTGGTGGTCTTTTGGTGTAAACCCCTTGTTGGTGGCCCTCTTTTGGCGTAAACCCCTTGTTGCTGGCCCTCCTTCGACGTAAATCCCTTGTTGGTGGTCTTTTGGCGTAAACCTCTTGTTGGTGGCCCTCTTTCGACGTAAATCACTTGTTGGTGGTCTTTTGGCGTAAACCCCTTGTTGGTGGCCCTCTTTCGACGTAAATCCCTTTGTGGTCTTTTGGCGTAAACACTTTGTTGGTGGCCCTTCTTTGGCATAAACCCCTTGTTGGTTGCCCTCTTTTGACGTAAATCCCTTGATGGTGGTCTTTTGGCGTAAACATCTTGTTGGTGGCTCCCTTACCTCCTTTCTTAAGTTAATCTTTTCACTCGATTAAATCAAATGATGCAAACTTGTGATAAATTTTTTCATTCTCAACTCATTCACAAAATCTTTCTCGAGCTGTGGGTTCCTGATTGAGAACCCAACTCAAATTCAATTTCATATCAAGTTTGACCTTGATCGATCTTCTTAAACAATTCTTTGGTTTGTTGATCACTTCGGTCAACACCAATACGCGCGGCGTGACTGTTCCGCACACCACACCTATTGGGGGTCCATTTGTTGACCTCATTTTTGTAAGGTCTTTTCTTCTCCTCCTTAGAGCCTAGGATCTAACTCCTCTAAGAGTTCTTATTGATCGTCTTAGAAAACTAGAATTGAGATCCACCATTTTAGAAATTCTAGCCGCTTCTTATTTTCCTTTGATGCCTAGCATTTTTTGCACAAGACCATCGTCTTATGAACGAGCGATTATGGGCTATTTTGTGAAGACTTAAGGGAAAAGTTCCTAATAGGACTCCAAGCCTTAAGAAAACATCATCACGACTCTTTTTCGTCACATACACACACCAAATGCACAAAATTCACAAAATTGCACGAAATCGAACTTCAATTAAACTCAGAGAATGAATGAAAATGTGAACTTCTTCGGATGACCTCCGACGATAAAATGGACTCCGCCAACGCGTCCGGGATACCAATTTTGATAGGAAAGGACACCCAAGTTGCCATATTTTCGACACGAGAAAATTGACAAGCAAATCGATGAATTTGTAAAACGACTTCCGACGGCGAAACAGACCGCGCCAGTACGTCCGGAACGTCAGAGTTATACAAAAATGATATCAATTTTTGCTGTGTTTTGATGCATGGGTAAAACACAAATTAAAATTTTACTTTTCAAAATATTAAATATTTTCTTTTACATAAATATCCTTAAATCATATTCATATTAAACCTAAATCTTATTTAGGTTCTCACCCGCTCCCTTAACCAAACATTTCGGCCTCGCATTCGACTCGATCCCGCGGCTCAATTGAAGCTTGGCTCACCGCCTGTGCCCTAACTCCACGGCAAATCCACGCGGCAGTCTTCTTCCCCAGCGTTCGCAGCTCGTCGCCTCGAGTTCCTCTCGACCGAGCAGCCCTCCAACTGCGAAGTTCCACCTGGCCGACGCTTCTCTTCCTCAAGGCTGAACGCTCTCCTCTTTATGGTGTCGTTTCATTTATTCTTTGTGATTCGTTGGCTAGGGTGGCTGGTAGATTGCTTCTTCTCCTCTTCTCTGCCTATAAAATAACTTNGAGGCTGAACGCTCTCTTCTTTATGGTGTCGTTTCATTTCTTCTTTGTGATTCGTTGGCTAGGGTGGCTGGTAGATTGCTTTCTTCTTCTCTTCTCTGCCTATAAAATAACTTCCTAAACTACTGTTGGTGGTTGTTGAAAAAATTGAGAGAGTTCTTGAGAGATTTTTTTAGGGAGATTCAGATGTTTTTCTACCTCTACTCTTCATTCGATTACGGTGGTTTCTTTTATGTTTTCCCTGTTGGAGAGGAAGCTTTGTTCCTTTGCTGTTCGAAGATTTGGGAGACTCAAATTTGATGTGTCGTAAGCTGGAAATCGTGAGAAATTTTCGTGGGTTGCTATTGGAGTGATTTTCTCAAGCCTACTTTACACTTTTTNTTAGGGAGATTCGGAAGTTTTTCTACCTCTACTCTTCATTCGATTAGGGTGATTTCTTTTCTGTTTTCCCTGTTGGAGAGGAAGCTTTCTTCCTTTGCTGTTCGAAGATTCGAGAGACTCGAATTTGACGTGCCGTAAGATGGAAATCGTGAGAAATTTTCGTGGGTTGCTATTGGAGTGATTTTCTCAAGCCTACTTTACACTTTCTTTGCTTTAAGCTTACAAAAAGAAAAGGTAGTCTTCTTCCTATCTTCTATATTGCACTATTTCGGATGGCATGGAATAGGGAAATCATAACTTTGTTTAGCTTGAAATTTAAGCATGAATACATGTTAGATTTAGTGAAAATAAGGCATGTTTGGGGTTTATCTTTGCTTCATTTGCTGCCCCTTGTTGAAATATATGCTGGAAGTTATTTTTAAATGCTGAAAATTACATTTGGAGCTCACATCTTGCTTCTCCTTGCTGCCCCTTGTTGAAATATATGCTGGAAGTTATTTTTAAATGCTGGAAATTACATTTGGGGCTCACATCTTTGCTTCATTTGTTTCCCCCGTTGCTGGAACACATGTTGAATTTGTTTTGTGTTGGAAAATTACATTTGAGGCTCACATCTTGCTTCTCTTCCTGCCCCTTGTTGAAATATATGCTGAAAGTTATTTTTAAATGCTGGAAATTACATTTGGGGCTCACATCTTGCTTCTCTTGCTGCCCCTTGTTGAAATATATGCTGGAAGTTTTGTTTTAAATGCTGGAAATTATATTTGGGGCTTACATTTTGCTTCTCTTGTTGCCCCTTGTTGAAATATATGTTGGAAGTTATTTTAAATGCTGGAAATTACATTTGGGGCTCACATCTTGCTTCTCTTGCTGCCCCTTGTTGAAATATATGTTGGAAATTGCTTTTAAGAGCTGGAAATTATGTTTGAGGCTAGGTTGGCCATGTTCTTGGGCTCGGTTTGGGCTCCTTTTAGAGATTTATGTTAGCTGAAATACTTTACTATTTCGTTCCTTTTTTGCTGGATTTGGTTTGTCCCTCGTGATGGACTCGGTTTGCCCAATTTCTTGGGCACGATTTGGCGGTTGTTTTTGCTCCCTCCCTGGTTTTACATGTGAGCTTGTTTGAGAATTTATTTGGGGTGGATTGGGTGGCTGTTTTGCTCTTCTCCCTAATTCCATTTATGAGCTTATTTGTGAGTTTGTTTGAGGCTAGTTTGGTGGCTGTTTTGCTTCTTTTCCAGGCCTTAGCCGTGAGCTAGTTTAGGGCTTAATTAAATCATTGTTTGGGGGCTGGTTTGGTGGCTGTCTTGCTTCTTTTCCAGGCATTAGCCGTGAGCCTCAATTGGTGGGTGTTGCCTTACGGTTCTCTTTTGTTGCCTTCTACTCGTGACCCATGTATGTTGTGATCAATGTTGGGATTGGCTGAAATTTGATTTGTTTATTATTTTAGCCTAGTCATGGGCTTCCCCTATTGGTTCTTTTATGATTGATTCAAGCTTAAATAACATTGAGTTGATACCTATTGTGTTGATTTTGGGTATTGTTTGGTGTTGTTGCCTTTGGAGCCTTCCTTTTGGCCCTTACACGTGAGTCTGTTATGATATTGGAGTCTTACTCAAGCATTCTTTTTTTTTTTTACACCATATTGGATTTATATCTCATTATAAACTTTTGATGGAGGATGGGATTAAGTTATTTTTGACATCAGTATGTTTTTCTAGAAGACTAGGGAATTATTTCTTCCATTAATTTGTCTCTTCTTTTATGAAATGTGAAAGGGTTTGTACAATTTCATTTAAAAAATATATATATAGGGTTGATGTAAATTGAATTTACAAAGGGGTTTGGAAATTCATGAAAATGTCACTCGTTGAAGAAAAAGTGAGAAAATGATATCTTTCTAAGATTGATTCAAGGCTCTTAAAGTCATTTTGGGATTAATATCGAATTTGATTCATAAAGGGGTTTGAAAACCCATAAAATTGCCACTTGGAAAGGATATCATTCTCGGGATTCATCCGATCGTTTTATTTTTAACGAATTTAAACGTTTTAGACCGATACATTCCTGATTTTATTTTAAGCTTCATTGATTTGGCTTGATTTTAAAAATGCATTGGTCTCATTTTCGTTTATTTTATTTTATTTTTTTTTACGGTCAAATTAAAAATGAGAATTTCCAATTTAATTATATTCAGAGATGATTCACAGTCATAAGCGAAAGAGAAAGGGAGAGCAAATTAAAAGTAAGATTTGGATTCTCGAGATGATGAAACCTAAAGAGGGATAGAATAGCGAACCATCCACCATTCCCTTTGCATATGAAAGATGAAACAGTAAATTAGAAGAATATTTAGGGGTTGGAAGAAAGTGAGACTTTAGATAACAATTAAGGACATGGATTGGAAGGATTAGTAGATCTGCACTTAGGTCTTTTAAGTTTGGAATAAACCTACATCCAATTGTTCTAATTAGATTTGAATCACACTTCACAACTCTTTTGTCAAACCTATAGGTTTACCCCTTAGGTTTTAGGAGGCTGATGGTGAGCTAAGCTTAATCTAAAGAGGTTTGAGGGTTAGTTGAAAGACACTTAGTTGAAATTAGACACTTCAGAACATCCCAGGTTCAAACTAAATTGTAGGCATCCTAGATCTTAGGAGCACGCCTTAAGAGAGAGTTTATCATCCTAATGTTCAAATGATCCTAAGAAGTTAGACATCTGGCCCCAGTTCATGAGATAATTAGGACACTGACCACGAGGGTGCACTGGATTGTGATTCATGACTGATTTAATTAGATCAAATAATGAAATTTTTACCTTAACTTGACCAAAACTGAAACCCAATGCTCCGGGATTTGAGTTTGTATTACAATCAAATCCTCCTGGCAATTGGAGACATTCCAATATCACATATAAATTTCCTACTCTTGGTTCTTTATATGTGATATTGTATTTTATTTTATTTGTTTGTCTTTTTCCTACGATTTACCTGTTTCTATTAAGTCTTCTTCAGGTCATACTTTCCTCTTTTACATAACGCATAATAGCTAAACTTAAAGGAGCAATGAACCTACCAGGTGTACAGGTTTAATTTATATTACAGCATTTTATTTTCTCAGCATATTATAATGTTTTTTATATCCTTTTATACTACTCTTTATAGCACATTATACTCTTTTTTAGCATGTTATACTGTCTTTTATTTTTACTGTACAGTACATTGTTATTTTTCTTTCACACTGCATGTTGAGTTACTTTGATACGCTATACTTTAGTATAGAATAACCTAGTGGTTAGGTGCATGTTCAAAACTAAAACTAAACCAGAAGGTGCTACTACGAGAAGCTTGGAGCGAACATCGTGGGCAGCATGACGAAGAACAATTTCCTGGCGGATCTGCAGCAAAACATATTCACATCACCTATCACCTTTCTTTAGTTTAAATAACCACCTATAGGATCACTCTTTAGACTTTTTGTACAACTCTGTTGTACAATTATAAGTCCTAACACTTTAGGATTCCGAGGTTACCGTGCGGTACGGTATAAATCCTCTTATCTTTTTAGGCTATTTGCACAGTCTGATATTGTGCAAACATAAGTCCAAAATCCTAAATGATTTGCAAGATTGAAATATCAAATAAGCGTCACTTCAAAGACATAAAGTCAAACATTAGGATAGTTGGGACATCTCCGGGGTTTCTCCTGGATCTGTGATATCCCCTACTTTTCTTTCAATTTGGATTCCTTAAATAATTGTTTCTACTTTCAGTCATTCCTATTTGATTTTTCAATGTCCAATCGTGAAAACCTAAACTTTGAAATCTTGAAATCAAAATCACCTTATCTTAATCCAGAGTTTTCTTAAGTGATTTCGATCATTTAAGATGTAATTAACTATATGGGTTTGACTCTATAGGGAACCAGGAACCCAGATAAAATAAACCATATCTAATTTTTTATGTTAGATAGGGGAACTTGTTGGCTTTTTTATAAAAATACTTCGCAGACCAAAACGGATATCACAAATTCTTTAATCTAGGTGATTGAATCCCTATTACAAGTGATATATTTATTCTTCGGGATAAGTGTATTACTTGTAGTATTGTATTCAATTATATAAGTTATTTAAAATGTGAGACCCGTTTGGTCTCACCTATTTTAAAATTAAAATATTACTTTTTAAAATAAAAAGGGTTATATTCCTATTTAAATTATTTTTTTTTAAGTCACAAAATCATTCACTTTTTCAAATAACGAAGTTTAAAACGGCCGACAAATTCTGGCGACTCCGCTGGGGATCGAACCCAAAATCTCTGGTTCCTCTCTCCATCTTTGATTAGGTGGTTTTCTTTTCAAATATCGGTGGTGTGTCCATGTCCCTCATGGATTAGACTACCGTTCTTCTGTTGACTTACTGAATTCATTTCTTCCTTGAATCAGTACAGTCAACTCCCCTTGGATTCCAGGACCGTCTGCTTAACCATCTTTAAGTAGAAAGGTCCAGGAATCCCTAAGGTTTTGTAGGATGGACTCCTAATAGGTGTGGTGTGTCGAAGTTGGAGTGGGTCCGATATGGAATTGATCATTTTCTATTTCTGGATTATTTCTTATGCCTCACAATCGCTTTATTTCCCTTCTAAAATCTGTTTGTTTTTTTTCTTTTATGTCACATCAAATTCCTCTTAACATTTTCTTGACAATGTTGAAATTTCAAAACCTTAATATTAAAACAAAACTAACAACACAAATCAAAATCATAAAATTTCAAAAGAAATGCCCAGTTCACTAGTAAGTGTGTTAATAACTTCCATGTTGAGTTTGCAAGGTCTTGAACGGTACTGACGCTCAGAAATCTACAATTGACAGGAGTAATAGCGTCACCAAATTTGATTTTCCTGTTCAACGTGCCAACAGATAAGGATTCTCGTCACATTCCTTCCACAATTCAGTTCGGATCTGGAGTAGAGAAATTTGAGGTGTTACTTGGGAAAGCACCACATGTGATAACGAGGATAACTGCTTCAGATGTTCACGAACCGTCCTCCGAATTTGACCTAAATGGTAACCATGATTTTCCTTCTCTTAAGAAGGTGAAAATCAATTCCACTCTCGTTGCACCAGCTATTCCAACAGCGAAAGGAAAAGGAATTCTGTATGAAGGAGATTCAACAACTGATTTTACTACTCCAAACTATACATTTGAAATTGACTCTTCTTCTAAGCCTGCTCCACTGACGCGTTCCCAAAGAAGGAACTGTAGGAGGAGAGAGTTAAGGGCTCAGAAAGCACAAGCAGTCAAGCTAGCTTCAGCACAGGCAACTTCTTTACTGGAAGATGAACCAATGGAAACTTCACCCCACCTCAAGGGAAACAGGTTTCATCTTCTGTCTGCTACCACTGGAGAAGAAAGCATTCGCAAAATTGCTGTCAGATTGCCTTCACCACCTCATTATCAGGGAGAGAAGCGAAAGAAATCCGAGACACTCACGCAGATTTGCCATGTTTTTGAAAGGATGGCACGGAAGGACAATTGTTCAGTACCTAAAATTTTGAGAAGGATGGGATGCGCTGTCTCTACATCGATGAAAATTAAGATATTGGAGGAATGTGACTCTACTCGACAGGTTCATAGACCCGCCAAAAAATCTAAAGAGGTACCGCCATCACGGATTTCTGCCAAGCTCCGATTGGGGGATCGAATAATCACCAACGTTGCTGCTATTAGATTCAATACCACAAGACAAAAATCATATGAACTACGATCAGGATCATCGCCCTTAGTGGGTGGTAAGAGATTGCCTACTGTTGCATCTGATCTGCGCGCTAGGGTCACTACTTCCCTTCGCCGTACTGATGCCATCAACGAGACATCCCGTCAACAGTCATCAGTATCTCAAGGGAAGGTCTGGAGGCCTAAGGGCACTAATCAGAAGTCATCAGCAAGTGCAAGAAGCTCTCACCACAGGGAAGAGCCCAAATCCAGAATGGAAGTTGTCACACCAAAATCTAACACAAGTACAGAAGTTCACCAGGGTCCACCAATTGATCTGAAAGTCATTAAGGGAGATTCAATTGAAGGCACCTTAGAGAAGCTTAGGCTTGATATTGCAAAGTTATCAAAAGAGCAACAACAAAACGATAAAAATAGAAATCTGAGTATGATAGATGATATGGAAGAAGAATATGCGGACATTCTCGTCGTTGAAACCAGAACCTCTTCGTCGTCGCGTGATGCCCCACAGCCTGTAGAGGCGAGCACTTATGACGAATTATGAAGGGAAATCCAAATATGAGATGAGCAGATGGCCGAGATGGCGAAGAAGTTGGACGAGACAATGGCTGTTGTTGATACATTGCATAGTCAGCCACAATCTCCATTAACCATTTCTCCAGAGGTAAATCGAGCAGAAGTTGTGCCCGTTTCAGAAGGAAGAAACGACCCTGGCCCTTCTAGCAGGAAAAATCCACCAGAAAGAGAACCATTTGAAGTTTTAATACCAGAAAAAAATATCCAACAAATAGTGGAAGCACAAGTTCAGAAAGCTTTAGCTCAATCAAAAGAAGGATCATCAGTCTTAAGGGGAAGGTCATACCCGGAAGAGTTTGATATAGTTCAGTATCCAAAGGGATTTGTATCACCAACCTTTAAAATATTTGGTGGAACAGGAAACCCTCGGCAGCATGTTACACACTTTCGGGCAAGCTGCTGCAACGCGGGGGGTAGTGAAGCATTACTTTGCCATCAGTTTGTAAATAGTCTCTCAGAGGTTGCTTCTGACTGGTATGCCGAGTTGCCTAACGGCTCAATGAAGACTTTTGCAGAACTAGAGGATTTATTTATAAAGAGGTTTGCTGGAGCTCAGCACCATATCACCATTGGTGATCTTGTGGTAGAGCGACAAAAATCAAATAAAACTTTAGTTGACTACATCCTGCGATGGAGAAATTTAAGTATGAAGTGCGAGCCGCAATTACAAGAACAACATGCAATTGGAATCTTGCTCAAGGGTATACACAGTCCAATAGCCTTAATGCTTAAAGGATTTACCATTTAAACATTTGAAAAGTTATTAAGTAAAACTGCAAGTTTACAAGAGGATGTTAAGCAATTCGGGTTCCCAGAGAAAACTGATAAATCAAAACTAATGAAAACATTTGAAAAGAAGTCCGGAACAGTGGCAACGGTGGATAGAGGTAAACAGCCAATTCAGATTCAAGTTGAACAGCCTCGGCAAAATTATCAGCGTCTGCAACAGAATAATCAACAAGCTCAGCATTCTCAACAAAATAATCAATATTATGGTCAACGACAGTTTCAACAGAGATCTTACAATACGGACATGGGACAGGCTCCAACCTTGACAGATAGGATGAGCAGAAACTACTCTTTTAAGGATGAGGCCGTGTCTAAAATGTTCCGAAATTTGATGAAAAGAGTTGAATTTACATTGCGAGAACCCAAGAAGCCAGATGAAGTTGATAAGAAAGATCATCCCAACTATTGTCCCTACCACAGACTGATTGAGCATACCATAGAAAACTGTTTCAGCTTCAAAAGTTGGCTGGAGAGAAATTACAAGAATGGAAACATAACGATCCCGAAGGAATATTTGAAGGAACCTGAAAGAGGGTCCATAAATATGATTTCGGTCAATCCGGTTGATCCCTACACAGCGTATGATGAATGGAGCGTTGTATGGACCAGATCTTCAAAGAAAATATTAAATCAAATTCAAACTGTGTCCGCACAAACCTCCATTCAGATTCCACAACCTGCAGAGCCAGAACTGTCAATCACATCAGAAGAAGAGAAGAAAAAGAAGAAAGAAATTATCAAAGAAGAGAGGATTGACATTGCAAGGAATAATATGGGAGCTGCACATTTTCGAGTGGTTATCTCAGATGCGGGGGAGAAATTCCTCGAACCGATAACCTTGTATGATTTTCTTTTTACTCCTCCTGGAGTTAGTAATGAAGAGATGATTGATTTTGGCTACGTTTTTACTGTTTCTGGTAATGATGGTGATAACGTAACTAACGCTCAATCTAATTCGAATTTCGATCCTTATGATGATCCTCAAATCATACAAAATCCCAACGAACTCGTCAATATGGCTAGTGAAGAGGCTAATGATACAGGCTATGATAGTGCAAAAAGTGAAGCACCCTCCTTCGAATTCCGAGGAAAGCCAATAGCAATTGAATTGGAAGCTTCAGATTCAAAAACATCTTTGGAAGAATGGGTGGTTGTGGCAAAAGAGAAACCACCGGGTCCAACTCAAGAAACACAAGAGATAACAGAAGTGTATTTAAGAAGAGGAAAAGTATTGCCGCCAGTAACGGATCTGGGGGTGAAAGGAAAACAAATACTTACCCAAAATGAGACAACTCCGCCGGTGGAGGAATTGCCTACTCAAGAAGAAATTGGAAATACGAGTAATAAAGTGGAATATAACGTTCTGGCACATCTTAGGAAGTTATCAGCCAAGCTAAGCATTTATGATGCTCTGATCCTTTCGAAAGAGATGAGAGAGGCATTAATCAAGGCTCTACTTGATCCAGATATTTGCTTAGCCCATTTGGCCAGCGACTCCTTGGATGAGGCCTGTTCGTTAAGGGAGCAACCCTGTGTGACTTTCACAGATGAGGATTTGTTGCTTGGAACTGTCGATCATAATCGACCTTTGTATATTTCAGTTAACATTGGAAGATTCATGCTCTCAAGCGTGTTAGTGGATCAAGGAGCGTCAATTAACATAATGAATCTACGGACTCTAGCACATTTGGAAATTGACATCCATAAGCTCTCCACCAATAAAATGATGTTAAGAGGTGTCAACCAGAAAGGAGAAAGAGCTATTGGATCCATAACACTATCTATGAAAATTGGTGATCTAGTAACAACCGCAAAGTTTCATATCATTGACTCAGAAACTTCTTTCAATGTCCTAACCTTGGATTCATGAATATAAGATGATCCATTCATCATTACACCAGTGTATAAAATATTTTGAAGAAGGACAAGAGCGATGCATAAAAGGGGACTTGCAACCATTCTCAGTGCATGAGATCGGAATTCATGAAGATGCTGCCTACTACGCTCCCGTGAAAAGGACAGTCTTCTCCAGAGATGTCGTACCAAGAAAGGTTGAAAATCTAGGAATACTACCAGAGCCGAGTAGTCGGGTGCCGGTTCAACGATCTTCCACCATTCCTCCGAAACGAGAAATTGGAAACTCTTTTAGACGAGATCAAGGCCGGGGACGAGGACGAGAAAGAGTTGGAAAGATTATTGAACAAAGGAATCAGACTATCAACATTGAGTTAGAAGAAAGTTCAGAAGAAGAGAAGACCGGAAAAAATGTAATGATGATACGCCAGAAGACGCCACGTTTTAA
Source organism: Phalaenopsis hybrid cultivar (assembly GCA_002079205.1). Taxonomy (NCBI): domain Eukaryota; kingdom Viridiplantae; phylum Streptophyta; class Magnoliopsida; order Asparagales; family Orchidaceae; genus Phalaenopsis; species Phalaenopsis hybrid cultivar. The sequence continues at coordinate 272,231 of JXCR01143284.1, forward strand.
AATTTCTTTGGAAGAAGATGAAAAAGATGAGTACAAGTTAATGTATGACAGAATCAACCATTACGTGCAGGCCATGACCTTAACCCCTATTGATTCTCAAAAAATTGAGGGTTTGGAGGTCAAGGAAGTGCGTGGTGGGGGATTAAAACCAATAAAGTTCTATCGCAGTTCTTCTACCTCTGGTCCTAAAATTGATGTAAATTTGGAGGAAGATATTTCAAATGAATTATTGGAATTACCTTTTGATTATTACTCTCCATGTGTTAAAAAGCTTGCTCAATGTGGCTTAGTACCAGATAAATTATCAAAAGACAGGTTGCAACTTTTTGAGAAATTGTGGAATACTAAAAATCGAGATTCTAAATCAAAAGAAGGCCTTGATTTCGGCACAGTAGGGCCGGTCAGCGATGCAGAATTTTGCTTGGTTGTTACTAGTAATCCTAATGAATGTTGCTTTGAAGAAGAAGATGATCCCGATGAATTTAGAATAGAAGATGCCCCTCCAGAGTTTAAAGAGGAAATTAAGTCGACTGTTGATGAGTTAAGAGAAATAAATCTAGGGTCAGAGGAAGATCCTAGACCTACCTTCATAAGGTCTTTGCTCAGTGATGAAGAGTTTACAGATTTAATCAAGTTGTTGGTAGAATTCAAGAATTGTTTTGCTTGGAGCTATGATGAGATGCCAGGTCTAGCGCCAGAGGTTTCAGTTCATAAACTCGGAATAGACCCCTCCATGGCTCCAGTAAAGCAAACTCCCAGGAGGATGCGCCTTGAAATTGAGCAGCAGGTCACCGCTGAGGTTAAGAAATTGATAGAGGCTAATTTCGTACGAGAAGAACAATATCCAACATGGTTAGCCAACATAGTGCCAGTCAGAAAGAAGAATGGTCAAATCCGTATCTACGTGGATTTCAGAGATTTAAATAAAGCATGCCCGAAGGATGAGTTCTCATTACCAATTCCAGAGCTAATGGTAGATATTGCATCATCACATGCAATTTTCTCATTTATGGATGGATTATCTGGGTATAACCAAATCAAGATGGCACCGGAAGATGCCACATTTACAGCTTTCAGAACTCCAATTGGGATTTACTGCTACACCGTAATACCATTTGGATTGAAGAACGCCGGAGCAACTTATCAGCGAGCCATGACGAGAATTTTTGACGACCTCATTCATAATTAAGTCGAATGTTATGTGGATGATTTGGTCATTAAAAGTAAACAAAAGAAGAATCATTTGTATGATTTGATGATTGTCTTCGAACGATTGCAACGATTTAATCTCAAGATGAATCCCCTAAAGTGCGTCTTTGGTGTCATTTCTGGGAAGTTCCTTAGATTTGTTGTCCGTCACCAGGGGATCAAAATCGACCCAAAAAAGATAAAAGCGATATTAGAAATGTCATCCCCTAAGAGTTTAAAGCAGTTACGATCTTTTCAAGAGAAATTGACATATTTAAGACGCTTTATTTCTAATCTGTCGGGAAGGTGTAAACCATTTTCGGCACTAGTCAAAAAGGACACTAAATATATCTGGGATGAGAAGTGCCAAAGGGCTTTTGAAAAATTAAACAGTATTTAATGGCGCTACCTGTGTTGGCAGCCCCGATTTCGGGTAGACCTTTGATACTTTATACTGCGACTTTGGACGACTCTCTTGGTGCCCTGTTAGCACCAGTTAATGATGAAGGAAAAGAAAATGTCCTTTACTACCTGAGTCGTTGTCTGATTCCGACGAAAGTAAAGTATCCACCCATCGAGAAGCATTGTCTTGTTTTAATCTTCGCCGCTCAAAAGTTTAGGCATTACATGCTCGCTCATAAGGTCCACCTGATTTCAAGGGTTAATTCATTACAATACTTAATGACTCGGCCAACACTATCTGGAAGATTAGCAAGATAGTCAATGATTCTATTGCAATTCGAGATAACATTTGTACCTCCACCCGTTGCCAACCGATTCACCTCTCAATGATGATCTACCAGATGAGCAAATAATGAATATACAACCCTTCAATTCTCAAATTTGGAAAATGTACTTTGATGGAGCTTCGTCATCACAAAGAGATAAAGATTCAGGGACAGTAATACCTGGTAAAGTAGGAGTTGGCCTGATATTCATAACACCAGATCGAGGGTTACTAAGGTACTCCTACCATTTAACAGAGCCTTGTACGAATAATGAGGCCGAATATGAGGCTTTAATTGCCGTATGGGAGTTAGCAATTTCAGTGGGAATAGCGGACATCGAGATATTTGGTGATTCACAGCTTATTATCCAGCAAGTGACAGGACAATACAAGATTCTGAAGCCAAAATTGGAACAGTACTTTAATTATACAATGAAATTGTTGAGCAAATCCCAAATGTAGCAATATACCAGATACCGAGAAGTGATAACGCTCATGCGGATGCTTTAGCGAAACTTGCAAAAGAGTTAGCATGCCCACCAGAAAATTCAATTGATATCACTGTAAAATGACGACAAATACTTTTTAAAATCAGCATGGATGTTCTACAAAGGCTTGAAGTAGAAGAGACAGTGGCTGCAGTTGCAGAAGATGCTAATGATTAGCGGGAACCGTTCATAGAATATTTGAAATCCGAAAAATTGTCAGAGGATAAGTCAGTGGCTCATCAAATCAAGAAGAGAGTGTTGTCGTATGCTTTAGTGGACGATGTTTTATATAGAAGATCCTTCGATCAAATGTGGCTGAGGTGCCAAAGTAGGCCGGAAGCACAAAAGATCGTCAAGGAGGTACACGCATGACTGTGTGTTGCTCATCAGTCAGGCCCGAAAATGAAAATGAAAATAAAAAAAATGAGTTACTACTAGCCGACGATGATCACCGATTCCATGGAAGTTGTCAGAAGTTGTCATCAGTGTCAAATACACGGAGTGGTCTTGCACCAACCTCCAAATGTGTTGCACCCTACAATAGCATCGTGGTCATTTGAGTGTTGGGGCACAGATATAGTGGGCCCGATAGACCCTACGTCGTCAAAAGGGCACCGTTTTATTCTCGCTGCAATAGATTATTTCTCAAAATGGGCAGAAGCAGTACCTTTAAGAGAAGTCACAGCGCATCAAGTTCTTCAATTCTTTAAGTCTCACATAGTATATCATTTTGGTGTTCCACGAAGGGTAATCTCAGATAATGGTTCAGCATTTAAAAGCACGAAGATTAATAATTTTGTCAAACGGTACGGAATAGATTGGAGATATTCTACCATCTAGTACCCTAGAGCAAACGGATTGGCAGAGGCTTTTAACAAAACTCTCATGCAGATTCTGAAAAAAGACATTGGACGAAAATAAAAGAGGATGGCATGAGCAGTTATTAGAAGCTCTGTGGGCAATACAAGACGACTGTCAGAACTCCAACTCAAGTCACGCCATATGCACTTGTATACGGGTCCGAGGCCGTCCTTCCCTTGGAAGTTCAGTTACCTTCTTTCAGAATTGCAGTAGCCAACAAGATCACAACAGAGGAAAATGCTAGACTCCGATTGGAAGAGTTAGAAGCCCTCGAAGAAGACCGTCTAGCAGCACAGCAGAATTTGGAACTTTACCAAGCCAGAATGATCTATGCCCACGATAAACTGGTCCGCCCTAGGATTTTCAATATTGGCGATTTAGTCCTGGTTCTCAGAAGACCTATTCTTGCACACCATAAGATAGGGGAAAAATTTGAGCCAACCTGGGAGGGACCGTACGTGGTCGAAAAAGTTTATTCTGGAGGGTCTTACCAGTTAGTGGATTGTCAGGGCGAGAGGCCTATGCTCCCAATTAATGGAAGATACTTAAAAAAGTATTACACGTCGTGACGTTTCAAGGGATCCAGTTGCAGGTCCTATGATACGCAGATGCGATAACTCTTAGTGACTGGGTCCAAGAGCATTGTAATAAAATTAGCCAGACAAGACAAATTCTCATGAATAATAATAAGTTTACTTTGTTTTTCCAAAATTCAAACATGAACTAAATCACTTTCTAAATAATAATGTCATTGTTTCTGTTCATTTGATTATCAACGTGCTGACGTTTCTCCTGTATTTTGCAGGGAAATGTCGAACGGAAGACTGATTTTCTCTTTTAAAAATGACATAAATCTCGCTTTAAACAAGAAAGAGGTGGCACAGGGAGCCATCATTGATTTCGACTTGGACTTTGAGCAAGTCAAGTTGGAATATGAGGGGCACCTGTTAAGTATGGTCAGCTCAAAGGAGATGGAAGGTTTGAAGCCAGTGCTCAGTTTTAAAAGTAAAGAAATTGACACCATTGCAAAGAAATGAAAGCATGAAAATGGAGAGAAAACTCGGGAAAATGATGATGATCCGTCAGGAAGAGTTGGGCAGATGCGGTCAATGGTTTTAACAGCAGAAGGAGAGCTCATCAGCGCTCCAACAAATCTGTC
>JXCR01143284.1:280154-309633 GCA_002079205.1 Phalaenopsis hybrid cultivar
GCCCCTTGTTGAAATATATGCTGGAAGTTATTTTTAAATGCTGGAAATTACATTTGGGGCTCACATCTTGCTTCTCCTTGCTGCCCCTTGTTGAAATATATGCTGGAAGTTATTTTTAAATGCTGGAAATTACATTTGGGGCTCACATCTTTGCTTCATTTGTTTCCCCCGTTGCTGGAACACATGTTGAATTTGTTGTGTTGGAAAATTACATTTGGGGCTCACATCTTGCTTCTCTTGCTGCCCATTGTTAAAATATATGCTGGAAGTTATTTTTAAATGCTGGAAATTACATTTGAGGCTCACATCTTGCTTCTCTTGCTGCCCCTTGTTGAAATATATGCTGGAAGTTTTATTTTAAATGCTGGAAATTACATTTGGGGCTTACATCTTGCTTCTCTTGCTGCCCCTTGTTGAAATATATGTTGGAAGTTATTTTTAAATGTTGGAAATTACATTTGGGGCTCACATCTTGCTTCTCTTGTTGTCCCTTGTTGAAATATATGTTGGAAATTGCATTTAAGAGCTGGAAATTATGTTTGAGGCTAGGTTGGTCATGTTCTTGGGCTCGATTTGGGCCCCTTTTAGTGATTTATGTTAGCTAAAATACTTTACTGTTTCGTTCCTTTTTTGTTGGATTTGGTTTGTCCCTCGTGATGGACTCGGTTTGCCCAATTTCTTGGGCACGATTTGGCAGTTGTTTTTGCTTCCTCTCTGGTTTTACATGTGAGCTTGTTTGAGAATTTATTTGCGGTGGATCGGGTGGTTGTTTTGCTCTTCTCCTTAATTCCATTTATGAGCTTATTTGTGAGTTTGTTTGAGGCTAGTTTGGTGGTTGTTTTGCTTCTTTTCCAGGCCTTAGTCGTGAGCTAAATTAGGGCTTAATTAAATCATTGTTTGGGGGCTGGTTTGGTGGCTGTCTTGCTTCTTTTCCAGGCCTTAGCCGTGAGCCTCAATTGGTGGGTGTTGCCTTACAATTCTCTTTTGTTGCCTTCTACTCGTGACCCATGTATGTTGTGATCAATGTTGGGATTGGCTGGAATTTGATTTGTTCCTTATTTTAGCCTGGTCATGGGCTTCCCCTATGGTTCTTTTATGATTGATTCAAAGCTTAAATAACATTGAGTTGATACCTATTGTGTTGACTTTGGGTAATGTTTGGTGTTGTTGCCTTTGGAGCCTTCCTTTTGGCCTTTACCCGTGAGTCTGTTACGATATTGGAGTCTTACTCGAGAGCATTCTTTTTTTTTTACACCAAGTTGGATTTATATCTCATTATAAACTTTTATGGAGGTTGGGATTAAATTATTTTTGACATCAGTATGTTTTTCTAGAAGGCTAGGGAATTATTTTTTCCATTAATTTGTCTCTTCTTTTATGAAATGTGAAAAGGCTTGTACAATTTCATTTAAAAAATATAAATGTAGGGTTGATGTAAATTGAATTTACAAAGGGGTTTGGAAATTCATGAAAATGTCACTCGTTGATAAAAAAGTGAAAATGATATCTTTCTAAGATTGATTCAAGGCTCTTGAAGCTTCATTTTGGGATTAATATCGAATTTGATTCGTAAAGGGATTTGGAAACCCATAAAATTGCCACTTGGAAAGGATATCATTCTCAGGATTTATCCGATAATTTTCTTTTTAACGAATTTAAACATTTTAGACCGATACATTCCTGATTTTATTTTAAGCTTCATTGATTTGGCTTGGTTTTAAAAATGGATCGGTCTCGGTTTCGTTTATTTTATTTTATTTTTTTTAACGGTCATGTTAAAAATAGGAATTTCCGATTTAATTATATTTAGAGATGATTCACAGTCTTAAGGGAAAGAGAAAGGGAGAGAAAATTAAAAGTAAGATTTGGATTCTCAAGATGATGAAACCTAAAGAGGGATAGAATAGATTTAGACACTTCAGAACATCCCAGGTTCAAACTAAAGTGTAGGCATCCTAGATCTTAGGAGCACATCTTAAGAGAGAGTTTATCATCGTAATGTTCAAATGATCCTAAGAAGCCAGACATCTGACCCCAGTTCATGAGATAATTAGGACACTAGGCACGAGGGTGCACTGGATTGTGATTCATGACTGATTTAATTAGATCAAATAATGAAATTCTTACCTTAACTTGACCAAAACTGAAACCCAATGCTCCACGATTTGAGCTTGTATTACACTCAAATCCTCCTGACAATTGGGAACATTCCAATATCACATATAAATTTCCTATTCTTGGTCATTTATATGTGATATTGTATTTTATTTTATTTGTTTGTCTTTTTCCTAAGATTTACTTGTTTCTGTTAAGTCTTTTTCAGGTCATATTTTCCTCTTTTACACAGCGCATAATAGCTAAACTTAAAGGAGCAATGAACCTACCAGGTGTACAGGTTTAATTTATATTACAGTATTTTATTTTCCCAGCATATTATATTGTTTTTTATATCATGTTATACTACTCTTTATAGCACGTTATACTCTTTTTTCAGCATGTTATACTGTCTTTCCTTTTTACTGTACAGTACATTGTTACTTTTCTTTCACACTGCATGCTTAGTTACTTTGATACGCTATACCTTAGTATAGAATAACCTAGTTGTTAGGTGCATGTTCAAAACTAAAACTAAACCAGGAGGTGCTACTACGAGAAGCTTGGAGCGAACATCGTGGGCAGCATGACGAAGAACAATTTCCAGGTGGATCTGCAGCAAAACATATTCACATCACCTATCACATTTCTTTAGTTTAAATAACCATCTATAGAATCACTCTTTAGGTTTTTTGTACAACTCTGTTGTACAATTATAAATCCTAACGCTTTAGGATTCTGAGATTACCGTGCGGTACGGTGTAAATCCTCCTATCTTTTTAGGTTATTTGCACAGTCTGATATTGTGCAAACATAAGTCCTAAATCCTAAATGATTTGCAGGATTGAAATATCAAACAAGCGTCACTTCAAAGACAAAGGCAAACATTAGAATAGTTAGGACATCTCCGGGGTTTCTCCTGAATCTGTGATATCCCCTGTTTTTCTTCCCTTTGGATTCCTTAAATAATTGTTCCTACTTTCAGTCATTCCTATTTAATTTTTTCATGTCCAATCGTGAAAACCTAAACTTTGAAATCTTGAAATCAAAATCACCTGATCTTAATCGAGAGTTTTCTTAAGTGATTTTGATCATTTAAGATGTAATTAACTATAGGGGTTTGCCTCTATAGGGAACCAGGAACCCAGATAAAATAAACTCTATCTAATTTTTTATGTTAGATAGGGGAACTTGTTGGCCTTTTTATAAAAATATTTCGCAGACCAAAACGGATGTCACAAATTGTTTAATCTATGTGATTGAATCTCTATTACAAGTGATATATTTATTCTTCGGGATAAGTGTAATACTTGTAGTATTGTATTCAATTATTTAAGTTATTTAAAATGTGAGACCCGTTTGTTCTCACCTATTTTAAAATTAAAATATTACTTTTTAAAATAAAAAGGGTTATATTCATATTTAAATTATTTTTTTTTTAAATCACAAAATCATTCACTTTTTCAAATCACGAAGTTTAAAACGGATGACAGTCAGCGGACCCACTGAATAAAAAATAAAAAACTCTATATTTTAATGCATGACCCGATCCAGCACATTGCTTTGCAAGACCCTTAGGGCCGAATAAATCTTCATTTTCTTCTAACGTCACCGGGTAGGATCTCGCAGAGCGATTTTCTCAGTCTCTCTCTTTTATCATACCAGAAATATTAATTATGAAATCTGAAAAAAATGATGAGAAGTTTGAAACGGAGATGACAGAATTTGAAAAAATGGTTAGATGTTTAGAATGGAGGTGATGGAATCCAAAAACAATGGCGAAAAGTTTAAAATGGAGGTAAGTTTAGCTGTGTTTAAAATGTTGACATTAAATTATGGTGTAATTGCAGTTTTATTGTGACGTTATTAAGGTNGCACTTGCATAACTAAAGAAAAAAGATATAGGCTTAAAGCCGATCTCTGATGTAATCCAACTGAAATAGGAAAATACTTGGTCAATCCTCCTTTTGNGGTCTACCTCTGCCTTTATTAACATAAGTCGAATCTATAACAACTACTCCTCTAATCGAATCATCAGATGGTCGACATTTAATGTGACCAAACCATCTAAGACGACTCTTTAATTTTATCTATCAATGGAGCTACACCAACACTATCATAGATATATTCATTTCACATTTTGTCTCGAAGTGTAAAGTCAATCATCCACCTAATCATTCTCATCTCGAACTTAACATAGTTTTATGCTTCTTTTTTAAAGGCCAACATAGCGCCGTAGAGCATTGCAGGCCTCACCACTATCTTATAAAATTTTCCTTTTAGTCTAAGCAGTACTTTTCTATCACACAATAGGCACGAAGCAATTCCTTCGCTTCAACCAACCAACTTTAATTCTACTACTAACATCCCCATCAGTATCATCACTTTGAACCTCACAAATAATCTTAGTTTTCAATTTGTGTTTAATGTTCATAAGCTTTACTGCAATTTACTATCTATCACCAAACTTACTCGTAACATGAATTTTGTTACTAAATTATACCCTAATATTTATGAATTTCAAGTGGAGTCGGGGAAGTTGATCGACAGTGCTGACATGCATCATGGACTTTACGTGCTCACTAGTATTGTCGCTTTAAAAGAACCGTCCCACCGTTCATAATCCATTAAATCAAGTCTTATATCTAAGTTTGTTTCTCATGAAACTCAAGTTTTGTAATGGCATTTTTGTCTTAGGCATCCTAATTTTAATTATTTGAAAAATTGTATCCTTATTTGTTTATTAGTAAAAAACATTATTCTAATCAGTGTGAAACTTGAAAACTTGCTAAATATACTCGACGAGTGTAACTAAGCCTGAAATACAAACCAACATATCCATTCTCTATAGTTCATAGTGATATCTAAGGACCGTCAAAAATAAAAAATTATAAATTGGGTTAAGTCATTTGTCACCTTCATTGATGATCATACTAAAACCACAAACATTTCTTCTGAAAAAATTTGAAACTACTAACATATTTGAAACCTTCCACAACATGATCATCACCCAAAACAAAATTCAGATTTTCAAAAACGATAATGTCAAAAGACTACTACAGCTCCACTCTTGACCCTCATTCATCCAAAAATAACATCATTCATATAAGCTCATGTACTCGCACACCCCATCAAAATAGTGTGACTGAGAGAAAGAACAGACATCACCTCAAAATTACACATTTAATTCTATTAAATAATAATGTACCCAAACATTTTTGGAAGGATACAATCCTCACATTCATTTATCTCATAAATAAAATGCCCACTAGAATGTTAAAACTTTAACAAACCTCTCAAAAACCTTATAAAATTCTACCTCTATATAATTCTAATCCTATATTAAGTCATTCACCTCTAACCTACTACTAATACTTTTAGTTGTTTCGCTTTTGTTTGTCAATATCAACCATATCAGACCAAAATTGATCTTACGTCAATCAAATGCATCTTTGTGAGCTACTCTTCAAACAAAAAGGATCATGACTGCAATTATCCAAAAAATACAAATATTCTATAGCTCCATGGATGTCACCTTCTTTAAAACCCAACCATATTACCCAAAACTAACATTCAAGGAAAGAGTTTGAGAGAACATCATATTTGGGATACAATCAGGAACTGCAAGCTCACCTCCTTCATATCTCTGGTAAACTCACTCTTGTCCCCAATATTACAAATCAACCTAAAAATAAACCTATTACTCCACTAAATCCTCTCACGGCTCCCACCAAAAACCAAAAACTCTGTGCGTACACTAAAAAAGAAAAAACCTAGAGAGCATGTAAGAGACAATATGCAAAATTAGAAATGCAAATCAACGTAACCAACATGGTACACCCAAATAATCACATAGAGGTTGGGTCAACACATCATCAGAACTAAGAGGAAGGAGCACATGATCGTACAAAACACCTAATAGAAAAATTTGTAACCTATGAAAATTATCATCCTCTCACAAATCTTTTATACACAACTTGAATAACATGCAGATCCCAAATTCAATTCAAAAGACCTTATCTATTCCTAATTGAAAAATTATTATGGAAGTAGAGAGTTTTTTCCATTGGAAAGAATGGTACCAAGATCATGACAGCCCTGCTACTTAGGAAAAGAACTGTAAGTGTCAAATATAAAGTAGATGGAACCATAGAAAGGTTCAAGACTAGACTTGCAGCAAAAGGGTTTACTCAGTACTATGGTATCGACTTCAAAGATACATTTACATTAATTGTGAAACTCAAGACAATAAGAGTACTATTGTCATCGTTTGTAAATCAGGACTGGCCTTTGGATCAGCTAGACATTAAAAATACATTTTTTAATGAGGATCTTGAGAAAGTAGTGTATATGGAGATATTCTCTGGATTAAAGAACAACATAAATAATAAGATACTATACAAACTAAGGAAATCATTGTATGGGCTGAAAAAATCACCCAAAATATGATTTAAAATGTTCACAAGATTATTCTTGCCAATGGGTACTATCAATGCCAACCTGATCACACTTTGTTTATTAAATCAAATCAAGAAATTAAGATAATCATCCTTATTATATATGTAGATGAAATTATTCTTACAAGCAATGATGTAAAAGAACTTTAAACAATCTAAAAAATATAGGCTTCTTAGTTTGAGATCAAAGATCTTCGAACTTTAAGATACTTCATGGCAATGAAGTAGCTAAATCCAAAGAAGGCAATGGGATAACCTAGTTACATGGAGAAGCAAAATGCAAGTCACGGTGACAAGTAATGCAAAATTTGAATATCGTGCCCTGGCCCTAGGACTTTGTGAAGGGATATGGCTAATGAAATTAATAATGAAACTACGCATGGAGAACAAAAGCACTATTAAAATGTTCAGCAATAGTTCATTAGTCATAAGAATTTCAAAGAATCAAGTACACCATGATCGAACCAAACATGTAGAAGTTGATAGACACTTCATCTCTAGAAGGTCAATGGAATAATTATCCACCTAAGCTATATCCCAACTCAATATCAGATTAATGATAGTCTCACCAAGGCTTTCCTCTGACACAATTTTAGTGATCTCATCAGCAAGTTCGAGATATATGACATATACAACTCAACTTGAGAGAGAGTGTTGATATACATATAACCGTTGATCTAATGGGCCCACCCATGATTCAGGAAATTGTGGGTCCAGTGCTTTATTTGAGGAGAAATTATTCTCCCTTAATTATCCATTATTGTGTTTATATTTCATTTCTTCTTATCGTGATGATTTGAATTTCCCTCCAATTGCATGAGGGTTAGTATGAATTGTATATATTTGTTATTTGCTTGTATTATTTTAATGAGAAATTTAGAGAGTTTTTATTCAAAGAAGGTTTTTCCTAAATTTCACAAAATGTAACAATTCTTGAAGTATAAATTGACATCAATGGCACATACATCTTTTTCATAAGGGGTTATACTTACATCTTAATGTGTGAGAGAATATCCAATGAAAATATATTTAATAGTTTGAAGATCAACTTTTTATCTATTTTAAGAATGCATAGGAACAAAAGTAAAACATTCAAACATTTTAGGAACAAGATTATTCATGGAAACTAAAAGGGGAAAGAAATTGTATGTGACTTATGATAGACTTTTGAACTCGAGGCATGCGTGAACTCATGTTTTGCCCTATTAAAATTGCTTCACCATAATTTTTTTTAATAACTTTTCTTAAAAAATATGGCCCTTATGATCACAATTAGGCGATGTTTCATTCATTTAGCCACTCCATTTTTCGAGGTGTCTATGCATTAGAGAACTCATGTATTATTCATTTTCATGAAAACATGAAAATGCATAATAGTTAAAATAGCCATTAGCATTGTAAGAATTTACTCTTTTAAGTTGTCATTAAATTGATTTTTAATCATATTTAAATGCAAAAGCTTTTATTACGTTTGGCCTTTAAAATAAGATTTATAACAAAATGAGTGCAATCCTTATTAAAAAATACAAACAAATCACATACTTATAGAGTTTGGGCGTAAGGGATTGTCTTAGATGCCACAATGTACGAGTAAAAGCAAAAAGGGTGATCTTTGTCCCACTCGGTGGAAAATTGATATGCTTATATTTTGCTTGTTTATAAATGTCACAACAAAATTCTTCAATCTTAATTTCTTTGAATATTTTTGAGAACGATAAAAAGACAAGTGACCATAGAATAGGTGTTTGAAATGAACTCTTTTTATTGAAATAAAGAGCTTTGAAGAGAATAGATAATACTATGTTTTTTATCATTAGATTCATCAAGATGGTTGAGGTTGTTCCTTTCTTTATTAAGCCTAGCATTCTCCTTGTGCCCTGATACAGAAGATACAATATGCACGATAAAAAAAAAATTGGATGCATAAGAGGATATATTAGAGTGTGAAAGATTAATTTATAAAAACATATTCTAGCAAACATTGTGTTTTTTTGTTGTTATGATAAAATTTATATGAAATTAAATTGAGAGTTTGACATATGATATATAGCTTCGAAATTAATAATCCAAGAGCTGCATATGCAGTTATAAGATTTGAAGGCATTAAAAGGAGGTAATGCCTAACAATTCTGGAGTAAAATGACATGCTATAGATTTCTTTCACAAGCTCCTAGGAAGCATTTTCTTCTATGACTTTACTAAAAAGAAAGAGAGTGCAATATTAAAGCCACACCCAAAGTCATGGGATTATGGTAATGCAGCAATAAAAACAAATATAATGAAAATACATGGAATAGGAAATCCTAGTGTCCTGATACCATGACAAGAATTGGACATAATTAGTTGAGTTTTTCATTATAACATTTATATTATATTCATGCAATCATGGGAGAGCTTTTGTAATAAAAAGTTAACAAAAATGAAAATGCTAACAAAATTAATAATTGAATAGACGTGCACCTATTCGTTTTGTTTTTAGGAGTTGCATGTCCCTTTTGAAGAGAGTAGAAATCGGAGGAAATCAGAGAGCGAGAGAGCGAAAGAGGGAGCATGAGAAACAGAGAGAGTGAGATAGAGGATAAATCGTGCCCTATAAGAAGAGGAGGGAGAAAACGTTGAAGGAGGAAAATAAGAGGAAGACAAAGAAGAAAAAGAAGAAGAAAGAAAGAAAAGGAGACTAGCGACTCATCTGATGCATTGTTTTCCTCCACATCGTTCTTGATAGAGCTTGAGCGATTGTCAAGTGCCGCGAGTAGCAAGCATAGGAAAGAGAACAAAAGTCAAGTAATTTCCCCCCATAGACGGAAGTTACCGCGCGTGAGACACTCGACTCAGCCCTCCTGTGCCCTACCTGAGCGAAGAAGAGGAGAAAGAGGGCTCAAGTAGCTAGTTTGAAGGTTCGAGCCGAGAGCTTGGGTAAGAGAACTGCTCGCGGGAGAGGAGCGGGCATGCGCCGGCAGACCCACTGAATAAAAAATAAAAAACTCTATATTTTAATGCATGACCCGACCCCATCCAGCACATTGCTTTGCAAGACCCTTAGGGCCGAATAAATCTTCATTTTCTTCTAACGTCATCAGGTAGGATCTCGCAGAGCGATTTTCTCAGTCTCTCTCTTTTATCAGACCAGAAATATTGACTATGAAATCTGAAAAAAATGATGAGAAGTTTGAAACGGAGATGACGGAATTTGAAAAAATGGTTAGATGTTTNTGTCATCAGCTAGGATCTCGCAGAGCGATTTTCTCAGTCTCTCTCTTTTATCAGACCAGAAATATTGATTATGAAATCTGAAAAAAATGATGAGAAGTTTGAAACGGAGATGACGGAATTTGAAAAAATGGTTAGATGTTTTGAATGGAGGTGATGGAATCTAAAAACAATGGCGAAAAGTTTAAAATGGAGGTGAGTTTAGCTGTGTTTAAAATGTTGACATTAAATTATGGTGTAATTGCAGTTTTATTGTGACGTTATTAAGGTATTATTGTGATTTTATTGTGACGTTATTGTGGTGTTATTATGGTGTTATTGTGGTGATTTTGAAGTTTTATTGAGGTGTTATTATGGTATTATTGCATTATTTTTGTGGTGTTATTGAGGTGTTGTTATAGTATTACTTGAGTGATATTGTGATTGTATACGACTGGTGTTATTACGGTGTTATTATGATATTATTCAGATGTTAATGAGATGTTATTGTGGTATTATTTGAGTGATATTGTGGCAGCTCTGTGGTGGTATTCAACTAGTGTTATTGGAGTATTATTATGGTGTTAATTTGGTATTATTGTGGTGTTATTCAGATGTTATTGAGTGCTATTGTGATGTTATTGTGTTATTATTATGATATTATTGCCGTATTATTATGGTGTTATTAAGGTGTTACTGTTATATTATTATGGAGTTATTGCAGCATTTTATATGTTATTGAAGTGTTATTGTGGTGTTATTTGATCAGTATTGAGGTGGTTTTGTGGTGTTATTCAATTTGTGTTACTACGGTGTTATTATGGTGTTAATGAGGTATTATTGTGGTGTTATTGAGATGTTATTGAGGTGTTATTATAGTGTTATTTTAGTGGTATTGTGACCGCTCTGTGTGGGTGTTCGATTGTTGTTATTGGGGTGTTTTTATGGTGTTATTACGATATTATTGTGGTGTTCTTGAGGTGTTATTGCAATATTTTTGTGGTATTATTGAGGCGTTATTGCGATGTTATTGTGGTGTTATTGTGATTTTATTGTGGTGTTATTGTGGGGCTATTGTGGTTTTATTAAACTATTATTTTTATGAAATTTTTGTTATTTTTCTTTTGGTTGTTTTCATGTAAAAAGAAGAATACATTAAACTTCATTAACAAAACATCTTGATATCCAAGTGGTAATAATCGTTATTCCTTTGTTATTAAATTTATTTGTTTTGATAGAGATTTATGCAAGAAAATTTAGGAAATTGGAGATTTAGCAATTCTAAGATTAAATTTCACATAAAAGCTAAGTCAGTCCTAATTTAAAACCTATCTCACCCCTTTAATATTAATAGATGAGAGTTCAATGAAATTAAAGTGCCCAATTCACAAAGAAATATTCCAATTAAATTGAAGAATGTATTTGAAACAAAAATTAAAGCAATATTCTCTTGAAGTTTACTTATAAAAAATGGCTAATAACAATTCATTAAAGACTCCAATAAAAAAAATAATGCAATTGCATTTCATTGTTAAATAAATATTGTTTTTCTCACAAAATTAATTCTGCAAAAAAATACAAAATGGGTGAGTGTATTTGTACAACTAAAAACAAAACCTAAACTATCTAAAAAAGGCTTATAACTAAAGTGATCTATCATAAACCCAAAGTAACATGAAAGTTTATTTAATAAAGCATTATTAAAATCAATAAATTTTATTCTTCTATCTTGTCATATTATTATTCTCATATTCTTAAAAGCATTTCATTACATGTCATGTATTTGCAATCAACCATTCACCTGGCTTCAATAAATACCTAAAAATTAGAAGCAACCTATATCTGATGATGTGGAAGAAAATGTCAAATTTTAAGATTGATTAAAATAATTAATAATTTAATTTGATTGATAAAATGCATATGACTATCAGAATACCAATTATGCAAAATTAAAGTCGATAGGAAAAACAAAAATTACATTAAACTGAATTCTTTGAAATATAACAAAGCCTTATTATGAGAACTTTAGCAAATGGTAATTATGCAAATAACTTAGATTCTAAATATATCTAAATGTAGCATAAAATATATCCAGTCCTCTCACTAATTAGAAAATCTTTCTACTTTGATAAAATAAGATTTAAAGAGTTTAAGCTTTAGCATGAGTGATGCTTATCACCGAGTTTAATTTGATGTTGTTTCTTTTTTGTACAGTTTGGCGAGTCTGGAGATCTTTGTAAGTATCCAATTGCAAACTGATTTTTTCGCACATTATACACAATGAAAAAGAAACATATGAACTATGCTGTGTTTATGCTCATCATATTTGATTTACCATTCGAAAGTGTCAGTTCACCAACATGGTGAAGTTCATCAACACGATGAAGTTCAACAAAATATGTCTGGAATAACATCAAAATATGTCCACAATAACACCAAAATATGTCCCTAATGTGACCAAAATAATTCTAGAATAAAAACAAAATATGTCCAAAACAACATAAAAATATGTCAACAATAACACTAAGAAATGTCCATAATAACACCAAGTTATGTCTACAATACTACCAAAATATGTGTAGAAAAATTAGAAATTGGATAACAACAAAATATATGTTTAGGATACATAGAAAATAACAATATATACATANATCATGAACTGTGATGTGCCACGTGACATATTGGAGGCCGACGAGTGTGGCGGTAAGCTGGATCTGGTGAATTTTGTGTTTCAGTTTATGTGGATCATTCGTGGGTGTTTTTTTTTTTTTTGTTTTTTTGGAAGATTTACATAAATAACGCTTAATTCCTATGTATTTACATATCTAACGCCTATAGTTTAATTTAAAAGTAAAGTTTAGGTGTTAGATATGTAAGTACATANTATCATGAACTGTGATGTGCCACGTGACATATTGGAGGCCGACGAGTGTGGCGGTCAGCTGGATCTGGTGAATTTTGTGTTTCAGTTTATGTGGATCATTCGTGGGTTGTTGTTTTTTTTTTTTTTATTTGGAAGATTTACATAAATAACGCTTAATTCCTATGTATTTGCATATCTAACTCCTATAGTTTAATTTAAAAGTAAAGTATAGGTGTTAGATATGTAAGTACATAGGAATTGGGTGGTATTTGTGTAAATGCCCCTCTTTTTTTTCTTATTTTCATTTGGTTGCTTAAATAGTTGAGATTGTTTTATAACTTTATTACAAATTATTTATATTATATATAATATTTATCATTTAGTAATTGATATTCATCATCTTTGATTTTGAAAGAAAATTTGAGCTTTCAACTATGTGAAAAATGCGAACTAGATTCAATTTTATTTTTTATACGGTCTTATTTTTGTCAAATAATATATTTTTCTAAATATTGCATGAGGACTCCGCACATAGAGTTATGTGCATAGTCCAATGAAATTATGTTACATGGTGACAGAAAAAAAAAATCGACCCGGTAGCACAAGAGAATATTTTTCCCGTGTTATTCAGTTGTTATTGTATTTTATTTGTGTTATTGTGTTCTAGGAATGTTCTCAGTGTTATAATAATATAAGAGCACATCAATAACATTTCAATAATATATGAATAACACACAATAACACCTAAATAACACGGGAGGAAAATTCACTTTTATTGAGCAGGTTTTTTTGTCACTGCCACGTGACATGATTTTATTGGACTTCGCAAGTAATTTTATCTGCGGAGTCCTGATGAAATATTTTCTCTACTGTCTTGTTACTGTTTTATGTCATCTGAAATTTGTGGTTTTTTTTTTATAAATAAGAATTTCAAAATAAATCGTTAGAATTATAAAAATGATAAAATTTATATCATATAGGCGATTGATATGGTGCTTACTTTTTTGTTCAATAAGATTAGTTTTCTTAAAAAAATTCTCTTAATGATTCTATAAAAATTATAACTTAATTTGTCAAAATATGTCATCTAAAGGATATATGCTCAAAATAAATGTGGCTTTAAATTTATTTATTTTTTACTTTTTAAATTAATTATAAGAAATAGAAAATTTTTGGACATTTTATGAAGGATGCACTTAAGTGGAATTGAACCATGTACAAATAAATAATAAAAATAACAAGTGTTTTATGTTCTCTAAAATTTATTTGTTTATGTATGGTGTATGATGGAGAAGTGGAGAGAGAGAATAAGGATCTACATATGATCTTTATTGATTTAGTTCATTAGCATATGATAATGTTTTAAGAGAAGTACTTTGGCAAGTTCTAGAGAAAAAAAATATTAGATATAAGTTTTATTCAAGTCATTAAAGATATGTTTATTATGGTTGTTACTTAAAGCTTTTTTCAAGGCCTGTGATTTTATGGCAAGGCAAATATGTTGAAAAAAGTGTTGACTAAACTCATAAGATAGATCGGGTTGGAGGTGCTTTCTTTCCTTACAAAAGGTTTTGACAAACCTTATTAGAGAAACTGGGTGATGGTGTTCCAACAACTGAGGCAACCCGATAATAATTATTTGGTAACGACGATGATGTACAACAATAGTGGTGGCAATTCGATAATGAAGGTGTACCATGATGATGGTGGTGGTCGAGTAGTGTTGATTTAATAGTGGTTAAAGTGTCAATTGGGCAATGGTGATGACATGGTGAAGTTATTCTAACACGTCGATGTTGACCCAATGATAATGTTAATGTGCCATAAGAGTAGTGGCGGACGAACGAAGGTGCTTCGTCATATGAAATCCTGTTGATGATGGTTCAACTTAGCATTGGTGGACTGATCTTTATTGATTTAGTTCATTAGCATATGATAATGTTTTAAGAGAAGTACTTTGGCAAGTTCTAGAGAAAAAAAATATTAGATATAAGTTTTATTCAAGTCATTAAAGATATGTTTATTATGGTTGTTACTTAAAGCTTTTTTCAAGGCCTGTGATTTTATGGCAAGGCAAATATGTTGAAAAAAGTGTTGACTAAACTCATAAGATAGATCGGGTTGGAGGTGCTTTCTTTCCTTACAAAAGGTTTTGACAAACCTTATTAGAGAAACTGGGTGATGGTGTTCCAACAACTGAGGCAACCCGATAATAATTATTTGGTAACGACGATGATGTACAACAATAGTGGTGGCAATTCGATAATGAAGGTGTACCATGATGATGGTGGTGGTCGAGTAGTGTTGATTTAATAGTGGTTAAAGTGTCAATTGGGCAATGGTGATGACATGGTGAAGTTATTCTAACACGTTGATGTTGACCCAATGATAATGTTAATGTGCCATAAGAGTAGTGGCGGACGAACGAAGGTGCTTCGTCATATGAAATCCTGTTGATGATGGTTCAACTTAGCATTGGTGGACTGACATATGCAACAATCTCGGTCACGTGTCAGTTGTTGATAAATGAAGGTATTTTAATGGCAATAAGGTTCAAAAGATAGTAAGCCACAAAGAAGGCAATGTTCTTGCACAATGTCATCGAGGCAATAATGGTCTAACGGTGATGGTTATAGTCTAATAGCATCAGTAGGATGATAATGGTATAGTGGAAACACAGGTTGGGAGCTGTTGGTCCCACAATAAAGTTATGGTGGTAGTATTTCCTCTTATTAGACGACGATAATCTGATTATTTTAGTGGGTTTCAGAAGCCTCAGTTGTAGTCTAACAATGTCAGCCGAGTGATAATGGTCTGATAATGAAGGAAGTGACCCAATGACTATGGAGGTTGTGGTTCATCGATCGAGTGTTGGTGGTCTGATGTGATAGTCACAGCTGCTCTGTCAGCATTGTAATGATAGTTTAGCAACAATGAATATTTTCCAACATTGTTGCTAGGGCGATGGTGATCTAACAGCAATAACTAGAGATGGTGATCCAGTAAAGGTGGTAGAAACATTGTTGGTCGGGAGATTATGGTAGGGGTATGGAAGTGTCATCGAGTGATGATCATTTGATGATGCTGGCGGTGATCGAGTGACATTATTTTGGTGATGATATAGGTGTTAATCAATGATGATAGCCTAATGGTAGCAACGCTTCCCATTTGACACTGGTGAGGGTGATAAATTCATCCCCTAAAGTAGATTAAATCAATATATGCCTTAATGAATGACAATTATTGCCAAATAACTACAGCAAAACATTAGAGATTATGCAAGCTGCATTTAGGTGACCGCAGAAGAGTGATAAGAGAATGACTGATCATTGAAAAAATGGTAAACACATAACATTTTGTTTGTCATGTGATAGTGAGATTGAAGGAAATCTACCATGTACATTTCACCAAGATGATGTTGTTTGTTGGAGTCGTATTCAACAACATTACCACATATGAAAGATGTTGAAGAAAATCCGTCAATGATGCTTCATATATTCGAAGTTGCTTATCAAAGTATTATTCCGTGACATTAGCATATATGGAAGGTTGTTTGGTAAGTCATTACTAAACGTTGTTAACATAAATGGAAGAGTCTAAGAAAATTCATCAAGGATTTTTAGAAAATTCATCAAGGATTTTTTGACATATGTGAAGCTATCTATTAAAATGTTAGTGTGTGAAAAAGATTCGAAGGAAATCCATCAAGGCTTTTTTTACCTATCTAAGCTTGTTCGTAGGAGTGTTATTCGACGATGTTAACATGTATGGGTGAGTCAAATAAAATCACCCTTGGATCAATTATACCTGAATTGGGAAATAAAGGTTGTCGCGCGGATCCCAAATTAAAGGTAAAATTAGCTTATATTTAGATTGTTTCTATCCTTTTGAGGTCATGGCTGCATCCTGTTTTTGGGAGTAGA
Organism: Phalaenopsis hybrid cultivar; assembly: GCA_002079205.1. Classification (NCBI taxonomy): domain Eukaryota; kingdom Viridiplantae; phylum Streptophyta; class Magnoliopsida; order Asparagales; family Orchidaceae; genus Phalaenopsis; species Phalaenopsis hybrid cultivar. The sequence goes on from JXCR01143284.1 coordinate 296,681, forward strand.
AGTTCAGCTAGGAATTGTATGTAGATAGTTGATGATATTATCTTGAATGCTAATAACTTGTTTAACTATGGCCTTGTCTAAGAAGTTGACATGAGTAACCATTCAAAGTTATAGTTAAAGTTTCCCCCAGTCTAGAATTGGTTCTCATAAATTTGATGTAAGAATGAAAAATGGCGGGTGTTAGGACGGGATGTTTCATTGTTTTAAGTATTGCTTCTATTGGTCATTTCCTAAGTTTTACAAGTTCTTAGATGATGAGACTATCTTTCCCACAAATGACGCCAAACTATTGCATGCTCGTAAATTCAATTTAATAGAGTAATATATTAATATCTTAGTGTTGTGTAACGACTTGTTATACAAGTAGGCAAAACAAAATTGAGCAAAAAGATGACTAGTTTTTAAGTGGAAAACTCGAAGGGGCAAAAAACCATGGGGCCTAACTTAGTTGAAATCATTCCACGATGCTGATGTAGTTTATAAAATTTTATTGACCCTTGAATAGTCATAAGCAATATTATATGGGTAAGATGTGACTTTCACTATAGAACCGACAAAAACACTTAACACATAGCAGTGACCTAACTACTTTAAAGAAAAGCCGAAGGTAGAGGTCGAGTGGCAAAACTTATGATGCCAACATGGACAGTAGTGGTGGTGATGCTGATGGTTAGGCAACAAAGGTTAGGTAGTGGATATGTTGGTATTCTAGGATTGTGGCAGCGGTTTAGCGTCAACAACGATGGAGGTTGGGCAGCAGTGGTCCAACGGTGGTGGTGTTAGACAGTGATGGTTTGGTGGAGGAAAAGGTGATACGACATTGACAGCAGCCAGATGATAGTGATCTGGCAACAGTGGTTCAGTGGTGGTTGTGGTCGGGCAACAATAGTTCGACGATGACAGTAAGTTCGATAGTGGTGGTTGGATGGTTGTAGTCCTACAACGCTGATGGTGATTTAGCAATGACAGTGGTTAGATGATTGTGGTTGGGCAACGAAGGTCTAGTTGTGGCGATGACTTAACGACGACAGTCGGGCAGCTGTGGTCTACTGGCGATGGTGAATTTAAGGTGGTGGCCAAACAGTGGTAATTCAATAGTGGTGGTCAGGCAACGACGATGGTGGTCTATAATTGCAGCGGTTAGTCGATAGTGGTCCTACATTAGTAGAACTCAGGAATCCTCGAGAGCTTGGAGCTCCTTCAACTTTCACTTTCAAGTTCAGGTCCCCCTTTATGAAGAGAGCTGGAGTTTCTTTATAAATTTTGTGAGTGACATTAAATGTAAATACTTTATGAATCTGAACCACAACATCGGGCAACTAGAGTAATTCCTTTGATTGAATTATATCTTTTGAGTATTTGAGTGTCTTGATGATGTTAGAGTCAAATAATATTGGACTCATTGATTTGGATTAACTATGCGCTCAATATGATTATAAACTTATCAAATTTGGAATATATTTGACCATTCAATTGCCCATCCAAGGTCTCCAATTGTACTTAAAATGGTTTGATATGGGCTTGATCGAACGCATATCAGACTAATTTTGGCTTCATTGGGCTCACTATATCGAGATGGCCATTTTGACTATAAGCTTGTTGGAATCAGTGCTCTCTATGATCTTGAATTTGAGTCAGGACGTTTATCATTCAAAATATTCTATCAATCATGCATGTTTAAAATAATTTCTTGAGGATGTGTCAACTCTACAGAGAGGCGAACAACTAAAGAAAGAAGATCAAAGGTCCTAACATATCAATTTTCCTAAGGTATTGCAACTCTAACATCTATTATAGCGGAGATATTCTATATCACTACAATGAATGCATATCCTTTTTATATCTCACTATAGTGGATGCATCTCACTTTAGTAGATGCATGTGCATTCAACTAAATCGCTATAAATCACTATTTGTGTTCTTTGCATAAGTGGTCAACTTTTTTTCTTTCTTTCTTTAAACTCCTTCTAACATTGGATCTTTGTTTATTTGCCATCCAACAATGTTATAGTCCATTAACCTTCTCCTAATTTAGGTGGAACATCTCCCAATTCGCAATAATAATGCTATTGATTTACAAGTAAAAATGATAGTATTTTTGATGTGACAATAAAGATTCGGGACAATATAAATGTAATAAATAAAATTAAAATGTTAGATATGTAAATACAAAAAATTGTGTAGTATGTATTTATCTAAATATCTATATAATTTTTATAAAAAATGTTTTATGGAAAAAGGAGTCTTATCACTTAATTTAAGAAAAGAAAAACTTATACACATGACATTTAATTTTTATCCATTTACTTACCTCACACCCAAACTTGGAGGCGGACTCGGAAAGATCCCTAGAGCCAAATGTCTCGCATCAAATCGAAATTTTTATTTATATGAAAAAGTAATTTGGTCTTTTGTTCCTCCTAAAATTTTAATTTTGACATTCTTGAAATATCATTTTGTCATTCGTTATCTAGCTCCTCTCATGGTGAGTTTAAGAAGTCTGTCCTCCTAAAAAAAGAGACTGGTTGCACCCTTGGCAAACTTTAATTTTTATATCCAAAGCATTTTATATGTATAAATAATGTAATATATTTTTTCATACATCTTTGNACACCACAATAGTACTGCAATAACAATAGTTAAGAATACCACCACAAAGCAACCGCAATACTACTCAAATAACATAACAATAACACCGCAATAATACCACAATAATAACAAAATAACACCAATCAAGAATACTACCACAGAACAGCCGCAATACAACTCAAATAAAATCGTAATAACACCTCAATAACACCACAATAATAATATAATAGCATCAGTCGAGAATACCACCACAGAGTCATCNACCACAACCAAAATTACCTGGATGCTTTTTGTCGACTCTTACACTTTATGTTTTCCTTGTGTTATTTCATTCTTCTATATTATCTTGCTTGAAAATACAAAGAGAAATACATAATTTTGCACCCTAAATCCTGAATCCTTACAAATGACTTGTTTTAGAATAACCTAAACATCTCAGAACTTATATGGTGAGAGAGAGGGATTGCGGCAGCTATGCGTCTGGCGATCAACAGTGTGAGGGATTTCAAACGAACCTAGCTACCAAAATCACAGATGAATAATGCTCTCCTGAAAACCCTACCTGATGGCGATAAAAGAAAATGAAAATTGAATCGGCACAGAGTTTTGTTTTCGAAGCAATGGGTTGGATCGGGTTTGGTCATGCATTAAAATAACTGCACGATAATACCGCAATAACACCACAATAACTATACATTAACACCTCAACAACAACACAATAATACCGCAATAACACAGCATAATAATACTAAAATAACAACAGTCAATAACCACCACCTAGCCACCGCAATATCACTCAAATAACACCATAATAACACATCAATAACACCATAATAATATTACAATAATATCATAATAACACCGAAACAACATCAGTCGAATACCACCATAGAGTCGCAGCAATACCAATCAAATAACACATCAATAATAACTCAATAACACCACAATAATATCGCAATAATATCATAAAAACACTGAAATAACACCAATTGAATATCATTAGTCAGCCGCTGCAACACCACAATAATACTGTAATAATACCGCAATAACAACATAATAACACCAGTCGAGAATACCAGTCAACTAGCATTATAATAACACCTCAATAACTCAAAAATAATATCGCAATAATACCATAACAATACTAAAATAACACCAGTCGAATATCACTATAGAGCCGCCGCAATATCACTCAAATAACACCACAATATATCTCAATAACATCACAATAACACGCCAATAACACAATAATAATATTAGTCAATACTATCACCACAGAGCTGCCGCAAAACCACTCAAATAACACAAAAATAACACATCAATAGCACCGCAATAGTACTGCAATAATACCGTAAGAATACCACCACAAAGCAACCGCAATACTACTCAAATAGCACAACAATAACACTGCAATAATACCACAATAATAACAAAATAACACTAATCAAGAATACTACCACAGAGCCGCCGCAATACCACTCAAATAAAACTGTAATAACACCTCAATAACACCACAATAATAATATAATAACATCAGTCAAGAATACCACCACAGAGTCATCGCAAAACACTCAAATAACACATCAATAACAACACAATAATAACGTAATAACATCATAATAATATCGCAACAAATGCAGAAAACACCTCAAAAACACCATAATAATGCAGCAATAACATCATAATAGAACTAAAATAACCCCAGCCGAGAATACCACCACAACCGCAACGAAATCTATCAGACTGTCTGCTCACTAAAAGAAGTCGCACTTCTCTGTGATTCTCTGCGAGCATTTGTAGAACTGTCTCCCATATTTATGTGGTCAACACGACATCAGTAGGAAAGTCTGAAATCCATAATGGCACAACAAACCTACGAAGGACTCAAAAATCATAGAGCTTATCGTTCCTGAATGCTTTAAAAAATAATCCTTTAGTCATAACACAAGTAGAAATTGATAAAAAAAGTAATTAATTACAGTTTTGTGCAGCCATAAGANGAAATCTATCAGACTGTCTGCTCACTAAAAGAAGTCGCACTTCTCTGTGATTCTCTGCGAGCATTTGTAGAACTGTCTCCCATATTTATGTGGTCAACACGACATCAGTAGGAAAGTCTGAAATCCATAATGGCACAACAAACCTACGAAGGTCCCAAAAATCATAGAGCTTATCGTTCCTGAATGCTTTAAAAAACAATCCTTTAGTCATAACACAAGTAGAAATTGATAAAAAAAGTAATTAATTACAGTTTTGTGCAGCCATAAGACCTCAAAAAACTCGGTATATCAATTAACGAATCAGTCACTACAAGAAGGTAATAAACCTTTTAAAAAAAGAGTTCTTAGTTGTCCTTAACTCACATAATATCAAACTTGTGTGTGTCACATATTCATATCATCAAAAAAGATCATCCAAAAGGACGTAAAAAAACCATAGCACTGAATAGAAGAGAGAAGCTCAGTNGTAAACCTTATAAAAAAAGAGTTCTTAGTTGTCCTTAACTCACATAATATCAAACTTGTGTGTGTCACATATGCATATCATCAAAAAAGATCATCCAAAAGGACGTAAAAAAACCATAGCACTGAATAGAAGAAATTAGAATTTCACATGTGACACCAACCAACAGCGACTAATAGATCATCCAGAAGAACTCATAAGATCAAACTTCTCATATTTGACCTCTCTAACACACTAATAGAAAAATAAATGAAATACAAATGACAAAAAAACATTTAAAAATAGCGTAAAAGCCCCAAACAATCACTGTCAAACAAAGAAAGAAAAACATAAAGAGAAACTGAATAAAATGCAAATAGTATTGAATAAAGTACAAATAATATAATAATAAATATTTCAATAACCCTCCTGATATAGCATCCACAATTTGTTCCATCAATTCTGGCATCTTGCTTATACATTCTCTATCTATAGTATAGGTGGTGGAAACACCATTCTCAAGTTGTGACAAATAATGTCCAAAACAGCACTCAAATACCTCGGTAGGTTCATGCTCACGATCCTCGTTCACCCTAAGGAAATCGATACTGTTGTGGGAAAGATGCCGCCAAATGTAATTGTGGAGTCATCGTGACAATCACAATTTACACCTGTTTGGTAAACGGGTGAGATGGCATATCGCGGAGTATAACACATTTCTACAAAACACCAAATATCCTCTCAATGGCACCGCATAAGAATAAATTTATTTTATTGAACATTTTTTCTGTCTCGTGTTACATTTCTTGCTCGTTTAAAATCAGGTATGAAATATCTCGTATCAAGATAGTGCTTCAAATACTCTCGCTGCAACAGATATCCAACATCAACCAAGTAGTATTTACCTGATATGTATTGCATGACTAGTGTTGAGGAAAAACTGAATTACGAGAGTAGCCAAGTCTCAAGCGAATCTGTGGGAAGATGTGGGAAATGCGGGAAGTTGTACCTATTATTTTGTATTGCAATTTTAAAAATTCTACTGTTATGTGCACTGCCCTCCCAACCGGTTATGACAAAAGTGAAACACGTGTTGACATTTTATGTGGGGACCCGCAACGCTTATGAATGTGATCTTCTCATTATTTGGAACACGTGCATCTGTTTTATCGATTGCTACAATACAATTCTGGAAAAATAACGATGAGTTACGTAATAACGTTGTTCGTTTGAAAATTGAATGTAATAAATTTAAAACATTAACTTAAAGAACGACATATATCGTGAATCATATGAAATCTCCACGAGGGTCTATTCGAAAGTAAGATATGTTGGTTTTATAACTTGTGAAGAAAAATTCACAAGTATCTTCAACTACACTGAGAAGTATTTGCAAATTGTTTCAGAGGATTGTTGAAATCGCTCTATTGTTCCTCACATTAATTCGTTTTTCAATAATATGTAGAGGGTTATCGTTAACACATCTGGTTAATTCGTCTTGAAAGAGCCATGAAGTCCATGATTTTTGTGTAGTTACTCAAACAAATGGTTGAAGACATTCTGTGACATGCGAAAAATATTGCTAAATCTCATTAGGTGGCCCGCAAGAAACTCTTCATATTTGTCCCCAACATATGAGGATGTCATGCAAGAGGAGCGATCTATGTACAAGTTATAATATTCGTACATCAAGCATACGATAACTGCAACTCTTCTTCTGCATCTTTTTATAGTTGCATCCATGTATATCAGCATCGTACTGGCTAACAAAGAAGCATTAATTAATTAGCTACAATCATATAAGGTTACGTATCACACAATAAACATATAAGCATCAATAAGCCATGACCCAAGTAGTTGAAATATCCATAACAAAATAAAAAAAGATATAGAAACATAAATATCTCAAGCGATAGTAAATAAAAAAGTCAAATATTTCTGTGATTATAAAAATTTAGTAGGTTCGCCACCCTACGGTCAACGGGTATCTTAACGAAAAAATTTCTACGGGTCAGATCTTCAAACAGCTCTATTGCAAACAAGTACAGCGGCAAATCCACACAAATTTCCCTAGTTACATTCAGAATTTGCAGGACCTGGTCGATAGAAGTTGCAACATATGTGTGGGGTTTTGCGCTGCATGAAGCCACTAGTTGTTATATCTGTCTTCTAAGAAAAGCAGCTCTAACTTTCTTTCTATTCCCAACGGGTGGACTCAAGTTCATGGAGATCTGGACTGGAGACTTCAATGTCAAATATTATTTTGATTTTTTTGTCGCACATTTCGGGTGTATTAACCTCTTTGGTCTTAACCATTTTATTACTATGATGTAAAAGACAAAGTTACATAAATAAAAAATTGCACACCCAACCACAATAGCACATCCATACCACACACACCACCACACCTTCCGAAACCCTCCACACCTCCCAACAAACCACAAAAGCACATCCACACCACGCACACCACCACACAAATCGCCACACCTCTTAAACCCTCGCCACCACACATGCAAACCCTACCATAACACCATGCACAGATGCAAATAAATCTAAGAACAATACTCCAAAAATAAAACCACCAAAAGCAAACCACCACACCACAACACCAAGCAGGTAAGGACAAATCACCACAGCAAACCACCGCACCATGTAAGTAGTTATTCTCTATCAATTGTGTTTAGAGAACAAAATATTTTTATTTCTTGCACTTATTTGAAAAAATCATAATAGGAAAAAAAATATTACACCCTAACATGTGACAAGGTTTTAAATATGTGGCAAGATTTTTCTACTGAACATTCAGTAATCAATCTACCATATAAATAGTTATACATAAAAACTAGAATTGTGAAAGTTGGTTTCATTTCCAACTGAGGCAATTTAACTCTTTCATTTCAGAGCTAAATTTTATAAGGCTCAATTTCGTGCAGCATATAGCATGCATGCTAATCAAATCATTATTATCATTATAAAAAATACTGCCAACATTGCCTTTTTAAAAGTGATATACACCTTTCATGTATATATTTGTGATGCCAAAGTGTTGTAAATGTAAATATAACACTTTGTAATTTGATGAGTCCATTCCTGGTCCATTCATGCTATAGTTAGAATATGTAAATGAAAAGCATGCAAAATGATTATCCTTTATCAATTGAGTTCAGAGAAAAGAATATCTTTATTTCTTACACATGTTTGAAAAAATCATACTTGGAAAAAAAATATTACACCCCATCTTATGATAAGGTTTTAAATATGTAGCATAATTTTTCTATTGTACATTCAGTAATCAATCTACCATATAAATAGTTAGAAAAAATAGAACCCTGAGTTGACTTCATTTCCAACTGAGGAAATTTAACATTTTTTTCATTTTAGAGCTAAATTTTATAAGGCTCAATTTCCTACAGCATATATCATGCATACCATTCAAATTCTCACTCGTTCTCTGCATCAAAAATTTTCACTCAAAACCATTACAAAATACCAACAGAAACATCAAGCAAATTCACGAAGAAACCAGAAACCAAGTAGTCTAAGAAAGATGGGTGCTACTCAAAAAACACATCAAGCAAATTCACGAGGAGACCAATGCAACTAAGTGATAGAGGATATCGAAGGAAGAAGTAAAGATGTCCAGAAAGAATGCGAGAGTGGAACAGTTAGGGCAAAAGACACGAAAAAAATGTGAGGGCGAGACAGTTAGGGCAAAAGATGCAGGGTCGATCTGATTCACGAAGCCGAGAGCAACTACATCAAAATAAGGCAAAGAAACTTTGAGGCCCACGTGCCGCGAGCAAAACGCCCTCCCAACGGGCCCTAAAGCAAAAAAAGAAAATTTTGTGGTAGGAAGAAATTCAGGTACGATGCTTAATTTAAATTTATAATTAATCTTTATATAATTAAATTAGGTTTAAAAGCCAATTTAAATGATTATAAGTATGTTAAAAGTAATAAATTATTTAAACGCAATATTATATTAAATATTTTAATACAAATTGATCGGGTAGCTTAATACTAAAAGAGAATTTTGGCTAAATCAATTAGTTATCTGTTTCATGAAAACAAAAAGAAATTGGATGACTATATTTATATATGTATAGTAAACATTTATATAATTAAATTAATAGTTAAAATAAATTATTGATTAATTAATTAATTTTTATAAATATCATGTTTATTGTAGACTTCCTTTTTAGGATAACAGAGATCAAGCCAAATCCAAGAATAAATAAATAGACATTAAGGTGAGTATTTATAGCTTTAAATTTTGGTAATATTGATTTCACCCTAAGTTTGATTCGCTCTATGACTTGCTTAGATTTTATTGGCCCTTCAATTTCAATTGATCATATCGATTGTGTGTAACTAATATTTGTGCATTATTTAAGTGCATTGTTCAAGTTATTAAATAGTATGAAAAAAAATAAGAATGATATTTATTATTTCTATTGTTTATATGTGCATGTATGATTATGATAGAATCACTCATTTATGATACTAGTGGGAAAATGCTAAGATGACCGTGAATTCTATTAACCAACTTGAATTCTATTAATCACTCATTTATTGTTTCTATCACACCAAAGACTCAATGCATTCCTCCACTTCAACCAACCAACTTGAATTTTATTAAAAATATCTCCATCTATATAACCATCACTTTGAATAATAGACTCGAGATATCTAAACCGTTCACACTTTTTAATGATTTGATCATCCAGAGTTACAACTCTGCCACTAGAGCTGCTACTACAAAAATAAAATTTAAAGAGCCAATAAGATAATTACAAGAAAATTTTAATAATAATAAAATTGAAAATTTAAATTAACATTAATTAAATAAATATTTTAATTGAGGTTTAAGGATGCATCAGAGATTCAGGAAGAGGGAGAATATGGTAGAAAATGAATAAATAGTACCTAATGTTAATACAAATGTTCTGACTTAGATGATGGAGGCGATAACTCGGCTGATTCATTAGTCCATATTAACGCTTATTAGAAATAATATAGTTGTTGTAGATAAATATTTGACGATATTTTAAGATCAACATCCACCATTATTCAAGAGAACTGAAGATCCAATTGAAACGAAGAACCAGTTAATGAGGATAGAAAAGACTATGGGTATCATGGCTTGTGCAGATGAAAAAAGAGTATCTTTAGTTACATTTGTGCTAGATGGAGAAGCTGAAAGGTGGTGGCGTGTGCAACATCAGAATATGTTAGGGGACATACACAACATGATGATAAGTTGAGAGAATTTTATTGAGCTTTTAAGATAGTGGTTTGATCCTTTATCTGCATGAAGACAGATCAAGACAACTTTATCAAGTTGATACAAGAGAGAAGTCAGTTATACAGTATGAAGTAGAGTTTACTGCGTTGTCAATGTGTGCTCCACTGTTGATACCTACTGTAGAAGAGAAGTGTTAAAAATTTCTTTCGGGATTAAAGAATTTGATTAGGCAACTGTTGGTGCCATTGAGGATCGACGACTATTCCTTGTTAGTGAAGCGAGCTAGACGAGTAGAGATTGATTTCTAACTTATTCAGAAGCATAAGGAGACACAAGAGAAAGAGTGTTGATAAAGAAGAGCATTTAAGGTGAAGAAGCCCAATTTCAATTCTGACAGATTCAGTGGTGGCACTTCTCATGGTACCATAGTCACTTGTGTCAAATGTGAAGAACAGCATAATGGTGAATGTTTGATGGGCTCTCATACATACCACTAGTGTCGTTAGCCTGGTCATATAGCTAAGTACTGCCCTTCACTTGACCAGAAAACCTCAGAAGAATAGAAACCAAGTGTTCTTTCACAGAATATTTCAGGAGGGCAAAAAAGGATAGAGTCAACAGCTTCAACTCCTGGTCATGGTCAATCAAGACCGCTAGTTCAACCTCGAGTTTTTTTCTCGTACTAGTCGAGAACTTAAAAATCAACTATTGATATTGATGCTACTAGAGATTGATGAGTGTTATGTTTCATCATATGTTATAAGTGAATCATTCTAGTTTATGACTTTATCAAAGGTTGACTTCCGTTAATGTTATGTTACCTTACTTAAGAAGTGATGTTACCATATTTCAGTTGATGGAAGAAGTTTACTTGAGTTATCTTATATCAAACCTTTATTTTATTATATCCATGTTTCAACTTGTAGAATGAGATTTAAACTTCATGAAAATTTATCGATAATTTAAGTTTCCTTGCTTGATAAGATGTACTTTGAGGCTTGGCGTAGATTAGCAAATTTCAAGAATGAATTTTTTATAAGGAGGGAAGATTGTAATAACAAGAAAAAAAAATGAAAATGAAAATAAAGTTAATAATCGAATAAACATGCACCTCTTTGTTTTTAGGAGCGAAGAGGGCAGAAACCGAACAAGGGAAACAGAGAGCGAGAGAGAGGGAGCGTGAGAAATAGAGAGAGTGAGATAGAGGATAAACTGTGCATAGAAGAAGAGGAGGAGGAGGAGGAGGAGGAAGAAGAAGAAAGGAGGAGACGAGTAACTCATTTGACGTGTTGTTTCCCTCCACATTGTTCTTGGCAGGGCATGAGCGATTGTCGATTGCTGCGAGTAGTAAGCGGAGGAAGGAGAACAGGATCCGAGTCATTTCCCCCCAACAAAACAAGTTACCTCATGTGAGACACTCAGCGCAGCCCTCCTGTGCCCTACCAAAGCAAAGAAGAGGAAGAAGAGGGCTTGAGCAACTGGTTTGAAGGTTCGAGCTAAGAGCTTGGTGAGGAACAGTGCTCGCAGGAGCGGCATTACGTGCTTGACCGAGCCTTTATGTTCGGTTCAGGCAAGACAGCGGTTTTTTTAAAAAAGGTAATAAATTAAATTACATTAGTTAAGTTATTAATTTTGATTATTAAAAAAAAAATTCAGAAAACTATTATATTGAATTGATTTTGATGTTTGTTAATAATTGTCTAATGTAATCGGCGTAAGAGAAAAACAAATTTTGCTGCATAAAGAAATTCAGGTATTATGCTTATTATAAATGTATAATAATTTTTATATAATTAAATTAGGTTTAAAAGCCAATTTAAAGGTTTCTAAATTAAGTATGTTAAAAGTTTTGAAAAAAAATTATTTAAAAGCAATATTGTATAAAATATAGTAATACAAATTGATGAGGTATCCTAATATTAAAATGAAATTTTGGCTAAATTAATTAGTTGTATGTTTCATGAAAACTAAAAGAAATTGGATGACTATATTTATATCGGCATATGTAAACATTTATATAAATAAATTAATACTTAAATAAAATAATAAATTAATAAACTTTTGTAATGAATACTATATTTATTGCAACTTCAATTTTAGAAGAGACGAGATCAAGGCAAGTCAAAAATAAATAAATCGACACCGATGCAGGTTCTTATACGTTTAAACTATAATAATATTGATTTCTCTTTAGTTTGATTCGTTCTATGACTTGCTTGGATAGATTTTACTAGCTCTTCAATTTTATTTGATCATATCAAGTGTATGTCACTAATATTTTCATGTTATTTATATGCATAATTCATTATTTTGATTGTTTGCACGTGCATGTTTGACTATGATGGAATCATCTATTAATGATACTAGTGGGGAACGTTAAGATACCCGCGCATGAAAATAGAAAATGATATTGACATTGAAGTGTCTTAAATGATAAAATTTTTAAATGGTGCTACTGAGACGGATGTATATAGATTAAAAAGTTATTGATATCTAACTGACATAGTAAGATATAGTGAAAGTTTAAAATTACCTTGATTGATCATATTAAATAGTACTATTCGTCAATTGCCCTTATATTTTTTTATACTGTTTAATTGGCATGCATATTATCTCCATTTTCATTAAATTACTACAGTTTAAGAGCATAAGTATTCACTACCTCTGTTTAGTTTAC
>JXCR01143284.1:311346-323645 GCA_002079205.1 Phalaenopsis hybrid cultivar
TTAATATTTTTTAGTAGAAGAAACATTTAATGCAATAATGAAATTAATTCAGACTTTTAATTTTTATTTAAACAGGTCATAAAATATTGCATTTTAATCCTATTTTCTAAAATAAAATACAAAACTTACCTGCACCATAAAATAATGGTGATAGCTCCACTATTAATTTTTGTGCATTCTTTCCGGCATAGTTTTCTGCCTCCCATGTTTTTTCTTTCAGCTCTTTTCCTTAATGTATACAATGTCTTTAGAAAAAATTATTACATACGGTGAGCGTACGTAGAGCAGAGCTGCGTACGCTCTCTGATCACAGTCATCCATCAACTCATTCAAACACAGGTTGTATAACAGTGGGTCCCACTTTTATTAATTAAAGAAAAAATCATGATGGATGGCTGTGATCGGAGAGCGTACACAGCTCTGCTTACGCTCTTCGTATGCAATAGTTTCTCGTGTCTTTAGTTGTTGTATGTACTCTAAGTTTCCATATTTATGAAATTTAATAGTTCAGCTTCTACTTGTTGTTTTCTTATGAATACAATTTATACTCATATATTTAAAAATTCAAATGTAAGACAAGAAAATGTGATTAAATTTCAATAATATAGTAATGATCTTATATAGTAATGTAGGAGAATCTGAGCATCTGTAGAACTTTATGAAAATGGCTAACAAATGGAGCAACTCCATCTTTATAACAGCCTTAAATGGGATTTATATAATTCTTACATATTTAGATATTTAAAATCTCAAAATCTTTTACCAAATTTCACTGACATTAGTTTTCTTAACTTTAAATGTTCTTGTTTTAATTATGTTTTTGTATGCTAAATATTTTATAAGAATTTAGATATTAAATATGCTAATTTATATATAGAATTCTATATCCCACTAATTTATTTGATTTTAATATCAAAATACAGTACAACTATTTATAACAAAAATAAAATTATTCCCTAATTACTGAGAAATATTTGCGTACTTTAGACGTGCGCAGAGTTGCGTACATATTAGGTTATTCAGAGGGTACAAGTATGTTACACTTAAGTTATAAGAAGAATTATATGGGTATAACCTACTTGTACCCTCTTAATAACCTAATATGTACGCAACTTTACATACGTCTTATGCACGCAAATATTTCTCAGCAGTAAGCAAGCTATAGATCCTTCAACACTTGTTGAGAGAATGAAATCATAACTCTAGATGAAAATAAAAACAAATGGCTGTGGTTCCATCTAATACAATATTATCAATCCAACAAAGCTATTAAAAATATNTAGCTCATTAATTGACACAAAAAAGTTAGTAACATGAAAAAGCACAATCTACATGCATGAATATGTAATGATTGAATATTTGAAATGGACGGAGAAATAAAGGGAACATAAAAGGAACAATGAAATTATACTATATTATCTCATTCTCTAATATCACACGACTAATGCAGTGGGTAGATTTTATACGCCTTTGAATATTCTATAACTAATGGTGTCTACTTAATGGAAAACCATGAACTAGAATATTGAACCATATGAAAGAAGTTTTCAGATTTGATCTCTCTTCCTGAGATTCTAATGTATATCTTTCTCCCACTAACATTCCACCCCTAATTGCTGAAGGTCACACACCCTCCAAGTTTTACACATCATATTCTACATCAATGTCAAATGGGATCCATTGAAGCATCAAATTGATATCAAAGAAAAGTACAAGACTGCAACAAAAAGAGAACAACCCCAAACTTCATCCAAGTCACTGTACATATTGAGAAAAACAAGTCTTTTCACGCACAAACAATTTTGGCATTATGCCAAAAATCATGTATTGGTGTAAGAAATTGACCTGTCATGCTAACTCGACCTGAACGCGATATAAGAAAACTGGGTTCAGGTTGATCCGAATAATATTCTGGACAGGTTCTAGTTAGGAATTCTAACATATTTAATTTTTTCAGGTTGGGTCCGGGTTAACCTCCCAACTTGAATTTGATCTGAAGTTGACCCGCTGACATAAAATTGACTCAAAATCGACATGTAAACCCAAAATTGATCCAAAATTGACTCAAAATCACCCTAAATTTGATCTACTTTGACCTGAATAGTTGTTATGTCGTCTGTTAAATGGATTATACAGGTCAAGTATAGGTTAGCAAGTCGGGTTCGCGTTGGATTTTCAGTCAAGTTTAATATTCAGGTCATGCAGCTTCAGATCGGCTCATTTTCAAGTCAAACCAAAACTATACCAGCAAAGCAGATTTGACATCCCTAGAAAATCCTAATGTCTTCTCCAATACAGGTTTTTTCCAAATAATGTGCAAGTATGATAGAGTAGTTGTCTCCATGGATAAATCCATAAAATAACTATCATAGAATGAGTAGGTTGTAAGCAAATTAGTACAATGGATGACTTGTGCACATAATGCTTGTTTATTTTAATAATCTAATAAACATTGACTCATTTGTTCATTTATATTTGTGAATATGTTTACTTGTTGTTAACTATTAATTCATAAAATAATCATTTAATGAGTACTTAATTGCCTATTTGATGGTTAATATGCATTCTTGTATCAATTTTTATCATCATATACATTTTAAAATTTAAGTAAAATATTAAATTTATAATTATGATGAATGCATTGAGCAAGTAAATTAATATATCAAAAAAATAGCTATTGTTAATACATTTAAATAATACATAGTTAGTAGCTTTAATAAAGATTGAGATTGTATTTATGTTTGATTATAAGCTTACATTTTTAAATAATTAAAATCCTACAAATAGTTAGTTAAGTTTGATTGAATCTTGATTATAACTTAAAATATATTTAAAAAAAAAAAAATTAAGCTTGAATAAGATGTTGAAATGTAGATCAAGTTCAAGTACAACTCGAGAAAAGAAGTTAACTAAGAATGAACAAGGGAGTAAATCTGGCTCAATTTGATTTATCTATAACCCTAAAAATGAGTGAGTGGGAGAGAGAGAGAGAGAGAGAGAGAGAGTAAATGCTCCCTTAACCAATAAACAACCACAGAATTTGATCATAGAAGTTCTTTAACAAGAAGCAATTCTGTTACACATGTGCATATATTAATGTAATTAATCTAATGATTGGAATAATGAAGGGAACTTCGAATTAGAAGCAGGCATTAAAAAAAACCTTACTATCAATTTTTCTTATAACATCACCACTGTTCAGGTTTTATAACGTCCTACGAATTTCATAACAAAAATTCTTCACCTAACAGAAAAGCAAGAAATTGTGAATGAATCCTAATTGAAAAGGACTTGTGACTCGATCTCCCTTCATGGATTATCTTTTATATATCTCTCCTACTAAAAACCCACTATTGCTTAAGTGCTCAGTTAACCGGTCTCCTAGATCTACAAATCACACGCTACACCAATTTGATATCAGATGCATCGATATTACACCAATTTGGCATCATCGGAAATTCCAATACTGCATCAACCATGGCACAATTCTGAAATCCATCCAAGTCATCGTAAATATTAAAAACAATTCAGCCTTCTCATGCACCAGCAATTTGGAGTTTGATAATCGGAAAAAAAAAAACCCCTAATGCCTCTCCAATCCAAGCATTTAATAATAATGCGCACGAAAAACCCATTACAAGAGAAAGAAATAGAATAATAAAGTAAGAAAAAAATATCTTCAACGACGAATGGTGGATCAGAACATACCTTTTTCTGTGGATTATTGGCCATTATGATCAGATTATGCTAGTATTCGCTAAAGGCCGCTGAGAGCGAATTCAGCAACGAATGAGACTCTCCACCATCTCTTCTTCCACCTGTCCTTGATCCTATCGTCGCCCAACGCGACAGTGGCTGACAATCGAGGTTGGCGTCGACGGGGATTGTCACCTCAAGATATAGAGAACGCGAGCGCAGTAGAGCGACAGATCCGTGGTCAGGGTATTGTGTGCCCTCCGGCGCCCGAATTTCTCGCGGATCAGGCCACCTCGCAACACCCTTCCTCGTTAGCGCGAGAAATCGCCGCCCGCTTCCGTCCATTTATGATCTATCTAACGTTCCTCAATTCCGATTAAAGAGCTTGGATGCATAACGGCAAGGAAGGCTTTAATTTATTGTCTCATTTTAGTTTTGTTCAAAAGAGTTGGCGTGAAATCTATAAATTTGAAGGTGAATATTAAGATTGCCCGTACTCAACTCCCACAAGGTTTAGTCGGATTAATTTGGAGATTTAATCGGATAAAATAATAAATATTTGAATTATTTTAAAAATAAGACATTTAAGTGCTTTAAATAATATTATAAATAAAAAACTTAAGCTATAATATTTCTCTATTTTTAATTTAAATAACTTATTTATGGATTTTTTTAATTTAAATATCTTATTTATGGTCATCCCATCAAAATCACGGAATTAAAATTAGATAGTATTTGAAACGACTGATCTATTTGATCGACCTAGTTCCAGAAAGATCAATCATAGTTCTATGCTGAAATGATTCTATTTTTGGATTGGATTGAACCAACTAGTTCATAATTGAACTAGTTGGTTCAACCCAGTTCTTAATACTATGATTTTTACCATTCAAATTTGTTGGTTTTTTATTTTTTATAAATTGCTTTAATTATTCAACTCAAATAAATATTTGTTATTGATCCTTTAAGATTTTGGAAGGATTTATATGGGTTATAGGGCTTATATATATATATGGATGACACCAAAGGCATTGAATGTAAGACGGACAAGTGAAACAAAGAGAGTGTGAAAGAGGAACATTGTGAGAAAGAGAGATTGTGTGCACAGTAATGCAATGGTTTTTATACAGAAAATTCCGTAGTCCTTCATTGTAGAAATCACCATAGATTTCAAAGGTATCTAGTGTAAAATTATATGTTTATCCCTATTTAAATAGGAACGTTGCAAGTTATTATGACACTTTTAACATTTGTAACCAACTTTGACATCCTTTCATTTTCATAACCAACATTAACGTTGTTTTGTATTCATAATGCTTGAAGTGGGGCTTTTAATGGCCCCATACACTTGTCATTGTATTGATCAGTAGTTTGATCAGCTAGTCGGCATTCGATCTGTTGAATAGTCATCGATCAGCCCTCTCAATGGAATCCTGAGTAGAGGCCCTTCTGGTATTGGGGTAAACTTAGACTGTCAGGCAAAGGGTGTATCACTTTAATTTGACGGATAGCTCTTCAAAGAGAAGTGGCCGTCTCTGATTATCAAAAAGGCCTTTCGTGGGATGTCCTCTGGTCAATTTTATGAGGGGTTCCAGAATCATCCAAGGGAGCTGGTCATGAACGATTGTCCTTTGAATTGGGTGTCATATGTCTTTTCGTTTAGTTATGCTTCCATTCAGTCGACTCAAACTTCTAACTGAAAGAAATGATGCTTGGTGTTTGCATCTTTTGACCATCCTAATATATTATCTCTTAGTGTTTCTAAGTGAGATCCATTGGAGTTCCTCGAGCTTCATGCGGACATATTTTTTATATATATATTTTGTTTCTCGATTCTCTTACTTCTTGAAATAGACAGATGCGATAGGAATAAAATAATTAAATGCAAAAATTGACTTATTTATTGTGTAATAAGTACTTTTAATAATAAAACCTCTGAATTTCTGTACCCACAGTCCCTATAAGTAGGGCGGGATCAGCACATCTCTATTACTTTGTCTGAATTTTATGCCCTTCGTTCGGTTGTTAACATGCGATATACTCATCGCAAGTAGCAATAAGTCTCCTGTTGAGTCGATAAATGAGGCAGGCATTCGAAATTTTGACTAGAAAATCCCTCCCTTCGAAGGACATAAGTGAAAAAAAAAACTGGAGAGTAGACAGCCCATAGTAAAGAAAAACACGGCAAATGAGGGTTGGCCAAAAAAATAAAAGGGTCAGAGGGAAAAGGTAGGCGGGTAACAGCTCTATAAAATAAAGGGCAGAGTTGTTGGAGAAAGTGGCTGAGTCATTCAACTCGATGTCGCTTCATCAAGAGATGGGGAGCAGGGCGAACCTGCATGCCTTTGGTGTGACCATCCTTGCCTTGACACCAATACGTGAAAGATCAACTCAACAATCAGTCCAGGTGGTGATAGAGACCCAGTTCCAACTGAATGAGGGTGTAAATTCTTTTTCCTCAATTGGTGAGACCAGCCAGACAATTGTCCAACCATTTCTTGGTGTGATCCTCCAATCGTCTAAGATGGAGTGAAATATTAGTACGAGAAAACTTGATTTTCATTGACTAAGTAGATTTATTCTTTTTTTTTACTTTTTATTATTCTTGCATAGGAGACTGTACAGATTATCTATCCATCAATAATGGTAATTGGCCATCTCTAAGCTCCAGAGACAGTTGAGGAATCATCTGCTCTGGCACACGGTGCAAGAGTCTCCAAACGATTATCTAGTCCTAAAGACATTAAAAGTGAGACAACATTGGTTGTAAAGGATCTTCAACATTGATGGCTTGCTCGTTGGACGAAATGGTGGATTCCTTTACCAATAAAACTGGTCTATATAGGGAGATTGTCAAAACAGGCCTGAAAGAAGAATTAGCAACTCTTCACTTCGAATATATGATCGAGTTGGCAGCTCTCTAAGTGGACATGGTGATTCTCCCGATGCGGCTAACAGTGATCCGGGCAGCTAGTTCGATCTTCTAGGTTTGAGCGAAGAAAGAGAATATTGAGAATTTCAAATTTAGTGGTAACTCTTGTATCAAAGTCTTGTGAGTCAGGGTCTTGTATTGGTCTAGTTGGGCGAAGACCTTAATGTGAAATATTTTCTATCTTCAATGAATAAAATTTTAATTTTGGAAATTTTTAAAATCTTATGTTATTTCCTTTTTAGATATTCACATTGGTTTGATGTGAATTTTTGAGATCGAAGTATGGAATTTTAACATTTTTAATTCCCTGAATACCTTAAATACAAGGGTCAAAGCAAAAAATGGGCTTTGCACATTTCAAACCTCCCTTTTTCTTCTTTTTAGTCATTTTTTGTCTCTCCTTTGGGTCAACTTACTTCAAGCATTTCCCGTGGCTTCCAAGTATTTTCTACAACTTATTTGGCTCTATATGAACATTAAAAAGTCTACATTTACGTCAGTTGATGTGGAGCTTCTGGAAAACACTTGTGTATACAACACAAGTATATTACTCGAGGCAGTGTAGCTGAAAAAAAGGGCAATTAATGACTTTGTAGAAGATCTCTTCTTCTATCAGGAATAGTTTTGATGGTGGCTTTGACTGTCATTCTACCACGAGATATGGTCAATTGTCAACTAGTATGGATACAACATTATGCGGATAAAAGCCAAATTCAATAGCGAACATGATGACCTTTGTTATCTACTTGCAAGGGATTGTCATCCCTTGGTTTCTAAAACTTTTCTCATATATGATCTTTTTCATAGTGGAGCCTGATGTTTATGATTTTTGGATCAACTCAAAAGTTCCATCTGGTTGACCTAGAGAATAAGATCAAAGATTAGAAGTTTTGGTTCATCAAGAGATTCTGCAAAGACTGTGGAATTATCACACAACTACTAGAGAGTCATACAAAAAGAAGATTTGAGTCATGCAGTATGTCTTGGTTCATATGTTGACTGTCATTGGCAAGCAATTGTCAGTTATTTAGTATATTAAGTCCTTAACAATGAACCAGGTACTGAACCCCACACAATTTGATGTCATGAATCTAGAATAATGGGCCACTTCATATGAGGTGGTAGAGAGAGGTAGACTATGAATGTTGCATGGCTTTCATCGAAAGAGTCAAGGAAAAGGAAGGCATCACTTCCAAATCCATGAGAGAAGATGAGAAAGAGGATAGCTAGGAAATCAAGATCGTCTTAAGTTGGAACTAATTAACTATGTTTTTAAAATGATGGTTTTCATTCAAAATACTATAACCGGTGAATTGATACTTACAGAAAGAAAACCATCTTTAGTGAACTTGGGGACTTCATGACTCTGCCAAGAGGAGAAACAAACATCTAACGTCATTGGATTGAATATCGAGGGATCATCAGTTTGATCATTGGCTTACGGAGCTCCTCAACCCTCTTTCTCAAGCTTCATCCCTCTATCTGAGAGATCAGAGGTGAACAGGCTTTCTTTGCGGTCACTAATTGCAATGGTAGAGCAAGTGGAAGTGGAGAGCTTGAAGGAGAGATCAGTAAAGTGAGGAGGAGGAACCAAAAACTACTCTAAACTAGAAACTACTTTAGAGTGTAGGCTGACCTTTTTTGAAGAAGAAGAGCATCAGAGGAATGGCAAGGCTCAAGCTAAAGATTTTGACTCCTCCCACCCCTTACCTCCAAAGAAGAAATATAAAGGAGGTAAGGATTACTGGATTCTGCTTTAAGAGGAGAGATTGAAGTTTTTTCTCATCCTAGACTCTAGCAAGCTCTAGAGATGGATGAGTACACTTCGATCATTACGGATATGCTTTGGTTGGAAAGTTTACCAAAGTTCTTGAATAGCATCCGACCTAATGACTTATGTCACATTGTCGACCAATATCAACTACTTGGACTCAGAGCTACACATCACAATTTTTCTCTCTATCTTTAAATAAAAGTTAGAGCACTAAAAGCAAAGATAAAGGCTAAATAATTCAAGGCAAGAGAGAGAGTGTTTGAGGATCAGGTTGCCTTAGCACAGAAGATAAGGCCAAGATTGAACTAAAGATCTTGTCCAAGTGGGTATCTACCATTCAGAAAGAGAATACCAAACTATCATAGTACATGGGAATGATGAAGATGCTCGAAGAGTTTTTTGATACTCATGTCACACATTTAAAGATAGGTATGACAAGTGTCAACTTTACATGATTTCATTTGCTTTTTATCAAGCATTTTATCTGTTATTATACCTTATTTATCATGATTTTATGTTTTTGGAAGGATTTTGTTAATGTTGTGAAGTTATAGGTGTCAATCATACAAACATAGTTAAAACACATGATATAGTGCTAACTGGCACACTCATACCAAAAATGGGTCTGACCACGCCAGTTCTTGCGATGATAAAATTAGTAATTCTAGAATTGGCGTGACCAAGCTAGTTTTGGGTGTGACCACAATGGTTTCCTGCATGACCATGTCATTGGATGTCCAGAACTCAAACTTATGCGATTATTGCATTTTTAGACCGATTGACGGATTTAGAGAGTTTTGATGCCTATTTTGAATCCCTATTGTAAAACCTAACTATAAAACTAGTTAATTTCATGAAATAAATTTTTTTTAGCTTCTTAGCCACTTCTTGGTTTTCTTGGAGGCTTGGATAGGAGTTCAGCATTAGGGAGACATTAGAGGCTGTTGGAGGTAAGATTTTGAGAGAATTTGAGAGCCATCCTCAACATCTTCTTCCTACTTTAGTGAAAATAATGTAGGGTAAGAGTTTCATTTATTTTGTGTGTTGTGAGAGACTTGTATGAGATGAATGATTGCTAAAGTGTGGAGAAGACAAGTTATTGTAAGTTTTGTATGTTTATGTTTCTTGTAATGAAATCCTACAAAGTTTTCTTCGCTATGGTTTTCCCGATGAAGCATGGCTAAATTCATTCTTTGTGTCTCTGTGATATCGGGGTAGTGGATTTAATCATGGCTTTTCTATAATATTTTTTTTGTTAGCATTATATCATGACCTAAGTTGTTGGTTACTCTCTGAACCTAATTTACTCATAATTTGGCCAACTAGAATGTTAAAATATCTTGTGAACCTACGACCTCTAACAGTTGTGTGGTGAAAACAAAGGGTTAACCATAAAATTTTGAGAAGATAGACATTTTCAGTGGAATTTTGTAATAAATTCAAGGGATATGAATAGTTACGCAGAATGTCTTGAGGATTGAGAAAGCCTAGACTTCATGGATTTTAAGATTCTCTTGACCTAGACATAGACATATGGAGATTAAATCCACGATTGACAACAATCACAATGAAAAATATTTAGGAAAATCACGATTGCCGCAATCTCCAAACCACAGAGGCATGAGCCTCATCAATCTTGAAGGAACTCACAAAATGTTTCCGATGTTTTTATTTTCTTTTGCTTACCATTCAATCTATTTTTTCTATAATTGTAGGACTTATACCATCTTTACAATCATGCCTAGTTTGTTTAGCTAAATTAGTAAGCTAAAGTTTTTTCTATAGAAATAATTGTTAGACTTTCCTCATGGGATCGAAACATGGACTCTTAAACTATATATACTTGACACGTGTACTTGTATTATACGACTGACTTACTCTGCGCTAAGTTTTGATGAGTCAAATTTTTGGCGTCGTTGCTCAGGAAATGCGTTAAAAATTGTTTCTATTTTTAAGGAACTTTAGTTAAAAACTATATGATCTAGGTTTGACATATTTTTTTAGATTTATTTTGTTGTTATTTTTGTTGTTACATCTATATTGCTATTGAGTTTTCTTACAGGTGCTGAAAAAAAGCTTTATATATATATATATATATATATATATATATATATATATATATATATATATATATATATATATATNCTGAATGCAAGCCCATGTCTAAGGTTTATTCAAATCTATTTTTTTTTAAATGCCAAAAGTTTTCTTTCCCAAGCTTTAATATCTTGAATCAAGGAACAATTTTAATTTTCTTTAACCAACTTGTTTTTNTTGTTTCACTTCCTTCCGTTCATATCAATGAAAGGGTGTGTATTCCACCACATTATTCTGAGTTTTAACAAAATCCAGAAGCCCCCATTTCATTCGGTATCATACTCCACGTAGTTAGCTAACCTATCTTCTCTTTTCTTGCTTCCCTTCCTTCACGATGAAGGCAAAAAAAAAGAAAAAAAAAGAAAGAACAACCCTAAGGAAAAAAGCTTGAGGAATGTAACCCTCTCATCCCTCAGCTACTTCTTTCTCCATTCGTTATGAATGCAAGCCCATGTCTAAGGTTTATTCAAATCTATTTTTTTTTTAAATGCTATAAGTTTTCTTTCCCAAGCTTTAATATCTTGAATCAAGGAACAATTTTAATTTTCTTTAACCAACTTGTTTTTAAAATTTATTCTTTTTACCTCCCCAATAAGTGTCGATGTGCTCTATGTTATAGCCATTGAGCACACTAAATGTGAGAGGTAAGTTGCTGTTCTATCACAATGGAGGGAAGCAATACTGATAATTTAACTAAAAATTACTCTCAGCTAAATGCTCTTCATAAAATCTTATTTTTTATGTCAATATCCTCATTTTTTTACTATAATAGAGTGTTTTAGGGTTTTCTCTTATGTTTGATGGTTATTCTTGGGTCAGAGAAAGGATCAACATTATTTNACTATAATAGAGTGTTTTAGGGTTTTCTCTTACGTTTGATGGTTATTCTTGGGTCAGAGAAATGATCAACATTATTTGATATGTACGCTTCATTTAGCCCATAATCTTGGAAAATTATTTTGATCACAAGTGGGTTCAATTGATGTTGCTTTGTATCTTTTTGAAATTCTAAGCAACTATTTTCCATATATTTCATCGATAAAATATTAGATGATTTGAAGTTAGAAGGGTAGGCCTCTTTGTTGCACTATTGGATGCTCTTTTGTTCAACTCCATATTTTGAGCCATTTGCCATTTCGTTGCTTCTAGATAGACTTGCTTCTTCANTGTTGCTTTTAGATAGACTTGCTTCTTCATTTCCATTAGCAAAGATTGAATCTTTGAAGTATTTGGATAAATTTTTGCCAATCTTCTGAAAGGATGACGCAGTATGCCCAAAAAATTGATTTGCACACAAGAAGTTTCAAAAGAAAAGTTCTTCTTCCTTTACTCTTTTCCTGCTGTGATCTTTCATTTTCTTCAATCTAAATTGCAAAAAGATCTCTACTCAGTTTAATTGCAAGAACATCTTTCTTTTGTCTATTTGATTTGCTTAATAGATAAATTTGTTATACAATTAACTGCTTTCTTCAAAGATAAGGTCCTTTCTTCTACCCATCCCCTGGTTGGTGACATCACAATTGCTCTTAGAAGAGTGGGTGTGCATATGACACCAATATATGTGATTGCTACAAGTGACACAAAAGTTAATAAGCTGTGCAAAATTGAAATTCTAAAGGCTGAATTGGATCCTCTCTTGGTATTTTCATTATTCTTGAGGGCTACAAATTATCTTCATGTATTTGTATTACTTATAGTGAACTTTGAATATGGAAGCAACAGTCTTATCTTACCCATTTTCTTGGGCTAGTTAAGAATATTATTTCAGTATCAACATGAAACACTTATGAAGAAACCCTT
>JXCR01143286.1:2016-29768 GCA_002079205.1 Phalaenopsis hybrid cultivar
AACATTATTTTACACTAAGAAATCAGGAGTACAATATGGTTGTACTAAACAAAAAATCAAATAGAACACCAATCAATTATCAAATCCTGCTACAGCATTATTGCACAAAAAACATTAGTACAACATGGTTGTACTTAACAAAAGTGAAAAAGAAGGCCAAAAAATTATCAAATATTGCTTCAAAATATTATTATACACTAAAAAATATGAGTACATCATGATTGTACTAAAGAAAAAAATTAAACAGGAGTCCAATTAGTTATCAAATTCTGCTACAATATTGTTTCACTAAAAAATATTAGTATAGCATGGTTGTACTTAACAAACAATCAAACAGGGGGCTAATTAGTTGTCAAATACTGCTTCAGAACATTATTATACAATAAAAAAATATAAGTACAACATGATTGTACTGAACAAAAAATAAAACAGCTTGCCAAGTAGTTATCAAATCCTGCTTCAGAACATTATTTTAGATTAAAAAATCATGTGTCCAATATAATTGTACCGAAAAAAAAATCAAACCAGAATGTCAAAAAAATAAATTTTCTTCACACTTCACAACATTGCTTAATCTAAAAGACATCACAAAAAAACATCCAACATGAATTATTTATTTAATGAATCAAATATATGGCATGCTTATATACTAGAGAAAACCTTGAGCACAGCTATATTGTGCTTGAAAATTTTCTAAATGACCAAAAGAACCCAGGAAAAAAGATATAGAACATGACTGTTTAACTGGTACTTACAAGGAAATATATTTTTCGTTGTGAAAAAAGATGATGTAAGAGAAAGATGAGATGAAGATGACTCATTTCTTTGCAGCAAAACCAAACCTTATAATTTGACTCATTTAAAGAGTAGAGAAGTGTAACCGAAACGTAAGAAGATTTGAAAAGACCAGCTTACAAAATGTCTTCGTCTGTCGGATTGTAGCACAAAATGTCATCGACGATGGGAAGAAAAAGAAGAAACCCTAACCCTATACTCGAGAAGAAGAAATGGAGACAATCCCGAAGCGCAAGAAAAGATTTTCAAATACAAGCTAAACGCTTTACATTCCAATCAATTTGGTTCGGGTCGGGCTTCGGTCTTCACAACTTTTTTAGAAAAGAATATAATATTTTAAATGCATTGTCACGTGACAAAATTTTATTAGAGTACGGAAATAACTCTACATCTAAACTCTAGACGTAATGTTTTCTCCATGCGAGGAGACTACCATGCGAAAGCTTTTCTTTGTTGTACATAACCAAAGAGTTATCTCCTGCACCCCGACCATAAAAACCAAGCCAAACCTACTCGAACCTGACTTGTCTGCCTCCCCACCTCATTTGAGCACCCAGCCCAAGCTAAACATTGTTTAGATACACAACATATATCATATACAATATATATATATTACATATTATAAAAAAATAGATTTCTAGAAATTTATATTGTGTATTTTCATTTCGTCACCTCNCAGCCAAACCTACTCGAACCTGACTTGTCTGCCTCCCCACCTCATTCGAGCACCCAGCCCAAGCTAAACATTGTTTAGATACACAACATATATCATATACAATATATATATTACATATTATAAAAAAATAGATTTCTAGAAATTTATATTGTGTATTTTCATTTCGTCACCTCGTTGATTATCGACATCATAATTGATTTCGCCTGAAAAAGTATAAAATGGGTGTGGGAGGGCAATTTTCCAAAATATGCGAGGAAGCTCGAGTACATGTCCTTGGAAACTAAGCACTATTCGGGAAAGTTAAGGACTCGTTTGGAAAATATTTTATAAAAATTCGGGGATTTAAGTATCCATCCCTTAGGAATTAAGTACTGTTAGGAGATATTTGCACTCGTTATCAACCTTTTTACAGATACATTGAAGGCTTATAATGACTTTTAAGATCGTAGGTTGAAATAAATATTTGTACTTTTGGGTCGCAGTGTCTCACAACACTGACCAACAAGTCTTTTTAGCAGTTGAGAAGGTTAGCAATCTCCCGATACCCCTGACTAGGATTGACGTCGCAAGGCTGTCGAAATTTGGGTCATTTAGACATATAAAAAACTTAAAATTTTTGAACTTATTATTAAATAATAAAAATGTGGACCATCTAAATTTTAAAATAATTCAAAAAATTGAGCTTTAAAATTTAAGATCTTAGGACTAAAATATTTCAAAATCTAGGTTTTTAATATTTACGCTCTTCGAGCTTAAAAATATTTTAAATTTGAGCTTTTAAAATTTAAAAAATTAGGGTTGAAATTTTCCTGGAATTTAAGCTCTTAAAATTTCAAAAATATTTGAAATTTTAGGCTTTCAATTTTAGGCACTTAGGGCATGAACAATAACTCAAACATGGAGCTTTTAAAAATTAAAAATTCGCAACCAAATTTATAATATGCATACTAGCGAACAGAATGCGACTCTTTTAAAGCCCAAAATACAACCTTGTATGAATTCCAACATTCTAATGTTCACTTAAAATTTCAAAGTTTTAATGTAATTCAGGAGCTGTAAGATAATGTCTAATTTAGAGCAACGCCTTAGGATTCATACAAGTGCATTACAATTTTCTAAAATATCTATGGGAGTATTTTTGAGTTACATAAATGATTAGGATGTACGTAAGTCCGTTATGTAAATGCTTCAGAAAATATTTTATGTCATTTCAACAATTCACGTTAATTAAATTGAACACCCGCATGGGCTCTAGCTAAAATCTAAATATTTTAGGAAAATTGTGCGGGTTAAGACTAAAATAGAACTCAAATAGTTCATATTTTAAAAAAAAAATCAATCGGTCCCCTTGTCTATAGGGCAAAAGTCGTAAGTCTCACTCATCTCGTCTAATCCTCCTCTTATGGACTATATTTGACGAATCTAATAATTTTGAAATAAAGTCTAAATCACAAATATAAGAATTTACATGTCAAAATCACTAGTTTGATCATACTCCTTATTAGGACTGGATCTGATAGGTCTAATATGCTAAATATATCAAAATTGTTAAATTTCAAATGAACCTTAAGCATAAAAGTTTAAAATGTCAAATCTCTTATGATCGTAGAGTTAATAAAACACTTCAACTATATGGTTTGATTTTAAAAATCAACATTTTCAAAACAATCAAAATATTCAGGTAAAATTAATCACTCAAAAACTTAAAACAAATCACATCCACCCTCCACAATAGTTATCAAGGGTAACAAATTTTTTATTGATTTTAACTCACAATAGACTTAATGCCACATCAGTGCACCATTATATTCACACTCAAAATAATTTCATGTCAGTAAGATATGTCTTGAGTCTTCTGTCGGTGAGCTTTGGCCCAAATACTCCACAAAATAGTGGTTACAAACAAAGCCCTCTGACTGATGCTTGCTGTCAAATGACATATTCTAGTATGATCACGGTCACATATTTTATGTTTTCTAACGGTTTTATACCACTTGAGTCATGAACTATAAGAGTACAATTGATTGGCACAAAGTTTTTTGTTAGTTAAGATCAATATAAATTTTATCTCCTTAGACAAGCACCCACCCCAGATCAACAAGGGTCATCTGGAAAACGTAAACCATGGTTGCTAACAAAAATCTGTCCATTAGATTGGGTTCACTACCTCCTCTTATTAAGTAAATCGGGGACCACGATGACCCAGGATGATGAAACCATGGAATCTTGATCGGGTTCATCCTTATTTCCCTCACCAGTAGCTTTAAGCTCCATGTGATAAATTTTATAACTTAAAACTATAAGTTTGTTGCTAATATATGTTAAATATTAAATGTTTAATGACTAATCTTAATCAAAAGTGTTCTCCCATTATTGGGAGAGGTGATTAATCATAGGGTTTTGTGCCTATGGGATATCTTCAACCACAAATCAAAAAATCCTCATGAAATGAGGGCAAAATCTCTAAATAGTGTCTAATCTACAATCTAATAATCTTCTAAAAATTTGATCCTAAAAACTCTCAATAACAAAATACAAAAACAAATCAAAGAGTCTGGAAGCATCAAAATTTTCGAAGCCCACATTATATAGTCTACACGACTGATCAACTTAAGAAAGTTGAATGTTTTAATAATTGAAGGACAATTTTTTATGTAGCAATGAAATTTGACCATTTATAAAATTAACATCCAATTACTTTTCATTTGAAATGAATCCACCAAAACGTAAAAGGAAAAACAAAACTACAATACAAATATCTTATTATTATTAAAATTTTAAAGAGTAACTTGCAACACAAACAAATACATAAACAATAATTCGTCCGTTTGGGCCAAGCAAGTTTCATAAAAAAACAATTTTTGGATATCGTGTACCTAATTTTCCCTAAAATTAAAATACAATAAGAAAGTTATACATAGGTTCTGCACACATTATATCAAATGATTGGGCAACTTTTGACAAAAAAATTGCAAGTCAGACTTACTATAGTAATAAAATATTAATGAGATTCATAATAAACTGCATAATTTGGATTTAAGCTGTATTGAATTTCAATAACTGCTCTTTTTATTGAATAAATAGTAATACGTATGATCTCATACCTTAGTGACAACATATCAAGCAAACTATGC
This sequence comes from Phalaenopsis hybrid cultivar, assembly GCA_002079205.1. NCBI lineage: Eukaryota > Viridiplantae > Streptophyta > Magnoliopsida > Asparagales > Orchidaceae > Phalaenopsis > Phalaenopsis hybrid cultivar. Next base: position 6,622 of record JXCR01143286.1, read on the forward strand.
GCTTCAATTACGCAAGTTAATAAGTTCCCTTGAAGGAAGTGTAAAACTCCATGAAGCAGATTTGCTTAAATAGAAAAATTCAAACAAAGTTTTGAAAAAGGTTGAAAAAAGTTTAAGGGTAAGAGTGGTACTCAAATCTCAAATTAAACTGAACCAAGTCAACTCGACTCGATTCCCGTCAATTTTTCAAGTTTTCAAAAATTATTTTATTTTCAATCATTTCAGATGGAACGTTCTGAAAGTTACAAAACCATGTCTAAAGGGATATATACACAGCTTACCAAAAGGATTCAGGTCCTCTTGAATTATCATGATAATTGCAATTATTAAACCAGGCCATATAATTCAATTTAGATGATTTTGACGCAGAATTTGAAGTGATTGGATTGTTTCAAATCCATCCATTCAAATTAAATTAAATGGTATATGTAAATTATGCAGTTATCATTATAATTGGAAAGGATCAAATCAAGCTTCCCGACACTGAACAAAAATACCATAACCTTTTTTCTTAATAAACAAAAACATAGATACAAGGTTGTTAATTTCCTTTCAAAATGCCGTAAAAGTGATTATAAAAAAACAGGCATTTGTGTACTGACATAAAAAAATGAAATTATAGTATTTTTCCTTTTTTTGTTACTGGAAGAGTTATAAACCACTCACTTCCTTTGTATTAGCATATCTAACACCTAAACTTCGACTTGTACATTTATGTCATCATACCTATGCATGAAAAAGGTATATTTCACTTTTTAAATGTTAAAATGGTGGTATTTTTTATATGATACGAAAATTTTGAGTGGTATAAATGTAAACAAGTAAAATTAGGTGTTAGATTTATACAACAACAACAAAAACAACAACAACCAAGCCTTAATCCCACTACGTGGGGTCGGCTACATGAATCTTTTTTCTCCATTGTGTCCTATTTAGTGCCATATTTTCATTTAGTTCTAGTAAATTAAGATTTATAAATACATATAAATTGGGAAGTATGTATGTAGATGCCCCCATTATTTTTTCTTTTTTCAAGAGAAACTATAAAGTTAACACCTGCGGTTCGTAGAGCCTGTTGTGAATTATGATAAAAGATTGAACTAAAAAAAGAAGTCCCGTGCATTTTCTCAAGAAAAATTACATGCTTACCCCCACTGATTGTTTTCCCATTTCCTCACCTTATTTCCATTTTCGCACATGCCACAATCACAACTTTCATACCAGGACGCAATGAAATATTTTCCCAAAATGAAATGTAAATGAAATTTTAATTTGTCTTCATACAAAAAAACCTAAACGTCATTAGGTACATTAAAAACGTTAGAAAACAAACCAAAAATCGCAAGCAACAGAAACAGCTTACTCAATAAAAATGGTTTCAATTAGCCTTAGTACCTTTGTAGTCGATTGCCTCCTCATCTGCTGTGACTGGCTCAAGTGCAGCAAATCCAACTTCTGCTGTGCTTCCAGTAGCAACTCTTGCTTCCTGAAATGCAGGTATGCATTTTTCCCTTGCAAAACTGGTGCATGCATCCTTAGCTAATGCCATGCAAGAAGACATCTCACGCTCCTCACATCGCTCCCTCTCAGCAAAATCCATTGGTTTGGTACCAAATATGAATTTCCACCAGGGGGGCTTGCACTTGTTGGAGACGCTGATAGAACACCCAGCACGAGCTCCAGCCTTCATTTACACACACCCATCTTGCTATGAATTCAAATTAGAAAGATTTTGTAAAAGATTTACCATATGATGTAAAGAAAATTATAAGAAGACTAGGGTATTTCGTGTTATAAATGAGTTGGCTGATTCTTTTTTACATGTCGCAGAAGAATGCAGATTGAAGTAATGATAAATAGTTTATTGCATACAAATGCAGTAAACAATATCATGCCTCACACATGCTAATTTTAATAAGTTTGTCATTATCCAAATTTTCCTTTTACATATCAAAGTAAGAAATTTGTTTCAATCATTTTTAACTTTTACCAGAAAGCACCGTTAAGGAAGCTGCATGCATGTGATTGTGGAGCTCAACATTGCCAGATAGGGAGTATGCAAATTATCTCACGCATTTGGAATTTTTTTCCCAAGCTTGTTCCCCTTAAATTTACATGAGGGTCTCTTGTGTGATTGGCTTTAAATTTGGGGTNGCAGGCATGTGATTTTGGAGCTCAACATTGCCAGATAAGGAGTATGCAATTTATCTCACGCATTTGGGATTTTTTTCCCAAGCTTGTTCCCCTTAAATTTACATGAGGGTCTCTTGTGTGATTGGCTTTAAATTTGGGGTTGATTGTGTATTTGCTGAAGCGACGCATGATGTACAACTGATGAGCCCGCTTTACCACATGACACTATTTTGTTCCAAAACATAATTTTTCTATCATGCCATTATTTCCAGCCTTAAAAAAATGTAACATAGAACAAGACAATTTCTCATGATCTAACACAATAAATCACCAATTAATCCATCAGCCGCCAAATTAATATGTTATGTTGTTTGGTACAAAATTATGTTGTGTATTTGCTGAAGTGGCACATGATGTACAACTGATGGGTCTGCTTTATCACATGACACACTATTTTGTTCCAAAACACGACTTTTTCATCATGCCATTATTTCCAGCCTTACAAAAAAGCAACATAGAACAAAACCATTTTTCATGATCTAACAGAATAAATCACCAATTAATCCATCAGCCGCCAAATTAATATGTTATGTTGTTTGGTACAAAATTATAGCAGCACAATTTTCACAAATAAGGATAAACTGCTAAGCTTTCATGGTTATGAAACCATGAAGAAAATGCACATAAATTATTATGGCTTCAATCACTCCTTTTTCCATTTTTTTTCTTTTTTTTTTTTGCACAAATCAAGTGTCATATGTCAGAATTTTCAAAAAGAATGCTGCTAAAAAACATACCAAATAAGACCGCAAGCAACATTACCTTTTTAATATTGCCTTCAAATATTATACTACTGATTAACAGTTAAATGACAGTTCCAAAGAAAACAATGTGCCCAAAAATCTACTCACATAAAAATAATCTAATTGCATATGATTTTGATAGATTAAAATAGAAAATTGCTCCCCACATATTCAGCAGAAACACAGTATCCTAGCAGCTTGTAGTTTGCTTACAAAAGTCAATGTCATATTTTATCTAAAAAGCATCATAAAATACTAATTTTTACTCAACTAAGAACATCCAGAAATATCACTGCCACAAAGAGAAAAGGGTTAGGTATCAATATTGAATAGCAAAAGTAAACTTTCAACTTGATTTGTTATCAGAAAATATCCAAATCCCATCACATTATTGGATGATTCGATTGAGAATTTCATGTACCAAAAAAAAAACTATGATCAAGTAATATAAACACTAGGCACCCTCAAGGCAATATGGCTACCCAAATCGAACATGTTAGGCACCTGTACAAATGAAATAGCTGATTAACTTGATAAAAGTATTTTATATGAGGAATGTTGAAGGAAATAAAATGGTAATCATCAAATTAATTTATAATACGTAAATACTAAATTTTCAAGTTTTTTTTTTCATTTCAAGTTCGTCCAGCTTGCTAAATACATTATCTTAAATAAGGAACCTGAAGTCAATTTTGAAAATAACTTAAATAGTTAAATTACTTACATTTACAACATGTACAGGAATAATCTATTATGCAATCTACTCCATCTTTATTATCATCTTTCTTCTCTTCGCAATCATTGGTTTGTATCCTTTTATCCCTTCCTATCTCATAAGTCGCATCATCTTCATCCTCAAGTCAACTAACTACTTATAACTTCAAACAGACTATTAAACAAATTCTTGCCTAAGAAATCCCAATTAATTATGTAAATTAATAAGGATAAAACAGCACAACCAGCATGGGATGCCAAAAATAAAGCCTAACTGAAGTTAGCAAAGAAATTCATCACACTAACTAAAGGAGAAGAACGCTATAAATGGACAACAATTAAACATTGTCATTGAATGTGTGCTATGCAATAAATGTGATTTTAGCTAATGCAAAAGAAAAAGCAATTGTTACACTCTAGGACATAACTTAACATACAGTACGCACACAATCTAAATGAAGCCACCCATATGCGATTCACTGTGAGGCACTCCCTATCAAGACTGCCAAAACTCTGCAGCCAANCTTTAGCTAATGCAAAAGCAAAAGCAAAAGCAATTGTTACACTATAGGAAATAACTTAACATACAGTACGCACACAAACTAAATGAAGCCACCCATATGCGATTCACTGTGAGGCACTCCCTATCAAGACTGCTAAAACTCTGCAGCCAAGAGCTGGTTTGTACTCCTCTATCACTTTATGCAGCTGCTTTAACTTACTGCCTGGCAAGACTAAAGCCAGCCAGCTCGGCCAGCTGCAAAACCAGAAGTCTTGAAACAAATATCCAGAAAAAAGGCGAATTTCTAGCAATTATACCAGAAACCTAAATTATCGAACCAAACACAGATCAGAGAAATTTTGTCGTTATCAAACAAGTTTATAAACGCTTAAAAGATTAAAACATTTTCACATCTGAAAAAAATACGACCAGAAAATCGTNTTATAGGTTTCAAAATATCCAGAAAAAAGGCGAATTTCTAGCAATTATACCAGAAACCTAAATTATCGAACCAAGCACAGATCAGAGAAATTTTGTCGTTATCAAACAAGTTTATAAACGCTTAAAAGAATAAAACATTTTCACATCTGAAAAAAATACGACCAGAAAATCGTTCGTTATTCCAGCGCCATAAAAAATCATTCAAAAAAGGCGGATAAAAATGAGAAACGAGTCATATCTTCAACTCCAGAACTACCAACAAAGACCTTTAAAATCGTCTAAACAAACCCCAAAGATTAGGGTTTAAGAAAAGGGGTCATCCGTGGTTCATAGATCACACAAAAAGACCGGATGAAGCAAGATCGAACGAAGTGTACCTCGCACTGCTCTAGAATCTTGGACTCTGTGGCCCGAAATGCAGATCTCCAGCTCGCGGCATCCTTGAAGGCAAGTACGAAGGATCCAGCCGAGGGACGATCACCCGGCCCGGCTTTCATGGGCGCTCTCAGAAGCGGGAGTGGCGGATCGAATGGCAAAATGGTTGCCGACGGCGAGAAATCCTCCGGATCGCTCTCCCACTTCATTTCCACGCACTAAAACCTTCTTGGCTCCTTCTCGGGTTTGCCAGGTGCGGCTGCGAGTAGGATTTAAGCATTAGTAGAACTTAAGAAAACATGTAAATTGTAAATTCGTTTTATTCACCTCAATTCTGACCTTAGTAGATTCGGATTTAAAAAGCAATAAAAACACAGCTTCAAAATTTCCCAAGAGTCCGTGATGTCCTGACTAAGGAGCTCTTATTACATTCGGACTTCACACGTAGAGTTGCAAAACAGATGAATTAGAGCACGCGACCCAGGCCCGGTGGAAACCCGAGTCTAGCCCAAAAAAAGTGACTTTATGTACAACACTAATCCCGCCAAAAGTCTTTTGTCGCATTTTTGTGCTGCCGCCAGTTCAGAAAAGCGGATTTTGTCGCTTTAGGTTTTCTTTGTGTTGGGTTATGAGTTGGTGTGATCGATCTCTCTGTAGACGAAGAAATATTGGTCATAGAATCGAGAAATAATGGCGGTCAGCTTCAATCAGAAGTGAGTTTAGTTTTATTTTGATTTGAGTTTTCCATTGATGTGTGGTGTTGGTTTAACTGATTTTTTTAGGTGTTTTTAGAGTTTGTGATTTAGGGCCCGTTTGGGGCAGCTTATAAGTGCGGGCGGCGTTTTGAAAACGCCGCCATACCGTTTNGTATATATTATTTTATATTAGTTTATATTTCAAGCAAAATGATTCGAACACGAACGAACGCATCACTGTTCGTATTTGATTCGTTTAACTAACCGAACGAAAAAAATTTGTTCGTGTTTGTCTCGTTTACTTATCGAACGAATCGAACACGAACTCATTGACGAACCGAACACGAACTGTTCGCGAACAACGAGCTTTTTTGACAGCCCTATTCACACGTAAAGTTTCGAAACAGAACGTAAATTAAATGAATTAGAGCGCGCCACCCGGTGCGGCGGAAACCCAAGTCTAGCCCAAAAAGCGAAAAAGTGACTTTATGTTCAATACTAATCCCGCCAAAAGTCTTTTGTCGCATTTTTAGGGTGTCGCCAGCCAAAAAAGCGGATTTTGTCGCTTTAGGATTTCTTTGCGCTGGGTTCCGAGTTGGTGCGATCGATCTCTCTGTAAACGAAGAAATATTGGTCATAGAATCGGGAAATAATGGCAGTCAGCTTCAATCAGAAGTGAGTTTACTTTAGTTTTTTTTTTATTTGAGTTTTCCATTGATGTATTGTGTTGGTTGAGCTGATTTTTGTTAGGTGTTTTTAGGGTTTATGATTTAGTATTGTGGTGTTATGATTTAGGGTTGATGGATTGTATTGTCTTAGTTGTGTTATTGTTTTATTATTATTGTATTAATGTTGTATTATTGTTGTGTTATTGTCGTATGATTGAAGTGTTATATGATGTTATTGTTTAGTTTTTCAAGTGTTATTGTGGTTTTATTGTTATGGTTTAGGGTCTAGGGATTGTATTGTTCTAGTGGTGTAATTGTTTAGAAATTTATATTGTTTTATTAGTGTTATAATTGTATTATTCTTATATTATTAGCATGTTATTCTCGTCTTATTTGGGGTTTTATGTGATGTTATTGTTTAGTTTTTCTAGTGTTATTATGGTATTATTGTTATGGTTTATTGTCTAGGGATTGTATTATTCTAGTGGTGTGATTGTTTAGAAATTTGTATTGTTTTAGTAGTGTTATAATTTTATTATTGTTGTATTACTAACGCGTTATTCTCGTCTTATTTGGGTGTTATGTGATGTTATTATTTAGTTTTTCTAGCGTTATTGGGTATTATTGTTATGGTTTAGTGCCTAGGGATTGTATGGTTCTAATAGTGTTATTATTATATTATTGTTGAAATATTATTGTATTTTTGTTGTATTATTGACGTGTTATTGTTGTGTTATTTTTGCGTTATTGTTGTGTTATATCTATCTGACCATCGTTAAATTGGTGTGGTAATGTGCAGTGTGGAAATATAGTCAATGATCCAATCGCAGAGACGTTTCTTCGTATCGTTGTCCACAATGAACAGGAAGCATATGAAAGCTACTATGTCTATGCTCATCATGTAGGATTTTATGTTAGGAATGACCATAGCAGTTATTGGTCAAACTCTAAGAAGATTAAAACCAAATATTTTATTTGCGAAAAGGCTAGCCACAAGAAGAAGTCAAACCCGACAGATTCTGTGAAATTCAGAAAAGCTGACACGAGGATTGGATGTCAAGCCATGGTTAGATATGTCATTAATGTTGAAGGAAATTGAATAGTGAAGAAATTCATTGAAAGTCATGACCACCCTCTTGAGGAAAGTGGTGATAAGTATATTTTGCGTTCCAGCAGAAATATAAGTTAGTTAAATGCAGATTTGCTGAGATCAATGACAGGATCAGGGATCACAGCAACAAATGCATATAATTTTATGGCTACAGAGGTTGGGGGTGGAGAACCTTAAATGCACAAAGAGAGATGTGATAAACCAAAAAATATATACATTTTTAGACCCATATTTTATACTTATTTTTGATAATATTGCATTTTAATGAAAGGTATTTTGATGTTTTCTTGCAGGTTGTAGATTTTTAGGGCTTAAAGCAAAAATAAAGCAAAAAGGATGGAATTTGTAGTCAAAATGACGTTTTTGAAGAAATGCTCAGTGTCGGCAGCGCAAAGGGCAGTGTCGACGGCGCAGAACAAATTAACGCGCAGATTTTTTACTCAGCGCTGACGGCGCCAGACCAGCGTCGATGGTGTCAAAGGCGGTGCAGACTCTGTTTCTAGAAGGTTTGATGTATTTGGACAATTTTTTTGAAGAGTTTTTGGAGGCACCTCTTGGAGAACCAACCTTGGGCTCTATTTAGGGCCGAATTGCATCAGAAAAAGTGCTCATCTACATTTTTCACACCTCTACTTTCATTTTTCGCACCACATCATTCCATTCCACTTCCATATTGGAGTTAATTAGCTGTTTTGCTTTCATAGTTTAGGGTTTTGTGGAGAGATTCTGTTTGAAGCTTTCTATAAGAGTGTTGGAGAAGGAGAAAAGTGAGAGATATCTTCTTCCTGCATATCTAAGAAAATGCTACAAAAAATTTGCTTTGAGAAAAAGTTTTCAGATAAGTATTGTTTATTTATCAGTGTTGTATGAATTTTCTTTTATATATGAAATTTGTGTTTTGTTATTTCTTTCTCATAAGTCTGAGTAGTTCCCCTTTATTTTATATATGAAATTTGTGTTTTGTTGTGTCTTTCTCATGAAGTCTGAGTAGTTCACTCTAATCTTTCTCCCTACTCTGACGATGAAATGAAGAGAATATGAATGTGCTAATATTAAATTGTAAAATAAATTGTGATGATTTTTCAACTCTGAACTTAATTTACTTTTCGATCTAGCCAATTGAATTGTTAAAATGTGTCGTGAAACATATGCTCTGGGAAATAGAGTATGAGTTTTACAACAAAGTAAGGNCGTGAAACATATGACCTGGGAAATGACGTATGAGTTCTACAACAGAGTAAGGATCACATTTGATTCCATGAAAGAAAACATCATTTATGGAATTAAGTGCAAATAAATAAGGAAATATTATTTTTTGGGCGTAGAATTAAAGAATCTTTAGGATGACTGACTAAAATCTTCAATTCAGTCTTAGTGTTTAAAAATTGAAGCGAGAGCTAGCCTTCAGATGAAGAGAAGTGGGAGCTCTAGCGTGGGAGCCGGTATCCTCTTAGCCTAGCCACGGATTTAGGGACTAAATACTGAGATAAGCCAATGTTTTTCTATGTACTGTATCAGGGTAGAGAATTAAAATTGATCCTATTTGGCACAATACATATTATGAACATTTATCTCATCTCATTTTAACATAGTTTCATTGTAGTGGGAAGGATGTTTTTTCACATAAGAATCTCCGTTACATAAAGATAGTTACTATATTAGTATTTACTGTTTTAAATTTTGCATATTTGATTTGATAATAGTTTAGAAATTTAATTTTGATTATATCTCAAGGAAATTAGTGACAGTGATTTCAATTGACTTTCTGTGAATTTCTTAGCAAATTTATCATTTCTAATTTAAACTGACAGTGATTTCAATTGACTTTCTGTGAATTTCCTAGCAAATTTGTCATTTCTAATTTAAACCTTCCCTGTAGTATCGATATTTGCGGCTTAAATAGATAGTTCATTACTACTTGATAACGAAACATATACTTGCATAGAATCTGAATATTAATTGATTATATTTGATTAAATTTTACACAATCTATCACAACAAAAAGTTAGATCAAGTTTTTGGCGTCATTGCGTGGGGAAGGTAACGATTGAATTAAATAGTTTTGATAAATTAGGAAATTTTGAGATAATATATATACCATAAAAAAATTATTATTATTAAAAAAGTAAGAAAATAAAAAATCCAAAAAGATATATTTTTATTAGAGTGTTCTACTTTGCTTGGTTTATTTGTTTATGTGAAATATTGGATCTGAAAGTTTAGTACCTTGCGATTCAGAATAAGAATGTACTATTAGGAAATTTCAAAAACAATAGAGAGAAATTAAAAATTTACAAGAAATGGTGAATAACTTAGATAATCCAATAAATGAAAATTGACAAAAACTTTTAAAAGATTATGCGAATCTGACAGCAGATGAACTTCACTTGACTATTCAAAATCCTGATGTTATTGCTATATCATTTGAGCTTAAACATGCTATTATCTAAAAGGTACAACATAATCAGTTTGGAGGATCACCTACTGAAGATCCTAACTTACATCTTGCTAGTTTTCTTGAAATTTGTGCTACATTTAACATGATGGAGTGTCTAATGATGTTGTTAGGCTTAGAATTTTTCCTTTTTCATTAAGGGATAAAAGACGAAGTGTCTAATGATGTTGTTAGGCTTAGACTTTTTCCTTTTTTATTAAGGGATAAAGCCAAGACTTAGTTAAATTCGTTAGCACCTCGATCTATTAGAACTTGGGGAGAACTATCACAAAAATTATTGGCTAAATATTTTCCACTCTCGAAAGCCGCTAAGCTTAGAAATGATATTACATCTTTTTGTCAGTTTGAAGGAGAATTGATATATGAAGTCTGGGAAAGATTTAAAGATCTTCTTAAGAAATGTCTACATCGTGCTTTACCAGATTGATTAATAATTCAAACATTTTACAATGAATTAGTAGGATCACTAAGAGCTATTATAGATGATGCTGCGGGTGGTTCATTAATGTCAAAAACCTTTTGATGAAGCATATTCTTTAATTGAAGAAATGACTATTAATAATTTTCAATAGCCCTCTGAAAAGGTAAATCCTAAGAGAGTAGCTAGTATTCATGATTTTGATGCAATGTCTATCTTGAAATCTCAAATTGATGTTATTTCTAAAAAGATTGATCAAATGGGAATGAATTATTATCAAGTACCGCCAGCATTAGAGGAGAATTCATTAGGACAGATTACTGATACTCAACCATCTTATGAAACTTTAAACGCTATAATTAATCGACATAACAAATCCTATTCTAACTATTTTAACCCTGGTTGGAAAAATCACCCTACTTTTAGTTGGAATAGTTATAATAATTCGGTGAATCCATCCAGAAATCTGAACAATCAAGGAAATCATTATTTTCGACCTTATTATCCTCCGGGATTTAACTTCAACTCTAACCCACAAGTTAAGGAAATGGAGGCTACGAAGGAAGAAGTAATGTTGAATATGGGAAATCAAATACAAAATCAAGGGGCTGCTATTAGAAATATTGAAAATCAATTAGGATATATTGCTACTGCACTTAGTATAGACCTTCTGGAATTCTTCTAAGTATTGTGGAAGTTAATCCAAATGATCAAAATAAAGAGCAAATTAAAGCTATTCAATTACGAAGTGGAAAAGTTAACGATAAATATTTCTTTTGTTGAAGCTTTGGAACAAATGTCAAGTTATGCTAAAGTTATGAAGGATGTATTAAACAAGAAAAAAAGTTTACAGATCATGAGACCGTTGCACTTAGTGAAGAGTGTAGTGATATTATTCAAAAAAAGCTTATTGAAAAATTAAAAAATCCTGCTAATTTTAATATACCTTGTGCAATAAAAGAAAAGTTTTACGGAAATGCTTTATGTGATTTATGAGCGAGTATCAATCTTATGCCTTTATCAATTTTTAAACTTTTATATTTGGGAGAAATTTCCTCTACTACTATAACTCTTCAGTTAGTTGATCAATCAATAACTTATTTAAAAGAAGTTATAAAAGATATGCTAGTAAAAGTGGATAAATTTATTTTCCCTATGGACTTTATAGTATTGGACATGGACGAAGATAAAGAGATTCTCATTATTTTAGGGAGACCATTTCTTGCAGCAGGGAGAGCTATAATAGATGTGCAAAAAGGAGTATTAATGATGAGAGTTAATGATCAAGAAGTGAAATTTAATATAACAAAAGCTATGAAATATCCTGAATAATAAAAGATAATTAATGTTTTAGGATGGAAGTTACTGATTATCTAAGTAATAAGCAGTTTAAGAATGAATTCGAAGATAATTTAATGAAGGAGAAATTTTTTATACTGAAAATGAAGTAATAGAAGAAGATTTAGATTATATTCAGGGCAAATTTGAAGCATTAGACTTGTTGGAAAATGATAGTAAAATCTTATTCATTCAAGTATTAAACCATCTGAACTTGAATTAAAGATATTACTTGCCCATTTAAAATTTGAATTTTTAGGAAAGTCATCTACGTTGCTTGTTATTATATCTTCTGAGTTAACTGAAATTCAAGAACAAAAGTAGATAGTGATGTTGAAAAAGTATAATAAGGCTTTTGGATAGAGTTTAGCAGATATTAAGGGAATTAGTCATTCATTTTTGTATGCACGGAGTTTTATTAGATGAATAGTATGAACCTAAAGCAGATCCTCGGAGAAGATTAAACTCAATAATGAAAGAAGTTGTTAAAAAAGAGATTTTAAAGTGGTTAGATGTCGGAATTATATATCATAGTTTACATAATGCTTGGGTAAGCCCAATTTACTGTGTTCCGAAGAAAGGAGGAGTGATTGTTGAAGAAAATGAGAAAAATGAATTAATACCAATAAGACAAGTACTGGTTGGCGAATTTGTATTTACTATAGAAAACTAAATATGACCACCAGAAAAGATCACGTTCCTTTGCCCTTTCTAAATCAAATGTTGGATAGATTGGCTGAAAACAAATACTATTGCTTTTTAGATGGATATATCAGATATCATCAAATTCCAATTGCTCTAGAGGATCAAGAGAAAATAACATTTACAAGCCCATATGGAACATTTGCTTTTCGTAGAATGCCTTTTGGACTATGCAATGCATCTGCAACATTTCAAAGATGCATAATGTCAATTTTTAGTAATTTTATAGAGCATGGAATGGAAGTGTTTATGGATGATTTTTCAGTATTTGGGACTTTGTTTGAGTTATGTCTTAATAATTTATAAAAAGTTTTGGAGATATGTGAAAAAATCAACCTAGTCTTAAATTGGGAAAAGTGTCAATTTATGGTTGCAGGAGGTATTGTTCTTGAGCATAAAATTTCTAAAAAAGGCATAGAAGTAGATCTTGCAAAAATTCAAATATAGAAAAATTATCACCTCCTAATAATGTTAAAGGGGTGAGAAGTTTTTTAGGATATGCTGGCTTTTACAGGCACTACATAAAATGTTTTTCAGAAATAACTAAACCACTATAACATTATTAGTGAGGAATGCATGCCAACTGTTAGAAAAATATATGAAATTTGATTTTAATGAGGAATGCATAACAACATTTGAATTATTAAAGAAAAATTTAATCACTGCACCTATAATAGTACCACCTGACTGGGAGAAATCATTTAAAATAATGTGTGCTGCTAGTGATTATGCTATTGGGGTTGTATTAGGACAAAGACACAATAAAGTTTTTAAAGTTATATATTATCCTAGTAATATTCTAAATAATGCTCAAATTAATTATACTACTACTGAAAGAGAGTTATTAGTTATTGTTTATGCCTTGAAAAATTTAGATATTATTTAATTGAAACTAAATATATAGTGCATACAGATCATTCTGCTATTAAATACTTGATGCAAAAGAAGGATGCTAAACCAAGATTAATTAGATGGTAATAACTATTGCAAGAGTTTAATTTTACCGTGGTAGATAGAAAAGGAAATGATAGTCAAATAGCTGATCATTTGTCTAGAATAGAAATAAAAATATTAACTAATTTTGCAAATGAAATTTTAGAAAATTTTCTTGCTGAACATTTATATAGTATAGATGAAATGGATGTACTGTGGTATGTTAATATAGTAAAATATATTATAAGTGACATTCTACCACTTGATATCAAGAATCCACAATTAAAAAAAATTAACTATGATTCGAAAGATTATTTTTGGGATGACCCATATTTATATAAACAATATAAATATTTAATTATTAGAAGATGTGTGTCTTATGAAGAAACTCAACAGATAATTGAAAGATGACATGATTCTAAATTTGGAGGACATTGTAGAATAAATAGAACTGCATATAAAATTTTGCAAGCTGGATTTTATCGGTCTACTATTTTTAGAGATGTTAATGAATATATTAAAACATACGATAAATGTCAACGAGTAGGAAATATTTTCAGAAAAGACGAAATGCCTCTAAATTACACAGTAAAAGTTGAAATTTTTGATGTGTGGGGATTAAACTTTATGGATCATTTATGCCTTCATTTGGAAATTTACATATATTACTTGATGTTGATTATATGTCATTTATATGAACAGTCGATCTATTGCTCTGGGAGAGACCACCGGTGGATTGGGGCACCCTGCTCTGATTTACACACTTTGTGAGCATGCATGAGTTGATTTCAAACCTAAGGAGGAGAGGATTGAGCCTCAGAGACCGATTGGGTCTGTCAACATCAAGACTTATGAGTCTCATGTTGATTGGAGATCTGGAAGACAGGCCAGGGATATTCCTTCTACTTCTAGAACCCCTAGTGAGCCTACTTCAAGTGACCCCAGCAACAAGGAGTTTTTGGAACAAATGATGATTCAATAGGAAGATATTTTGAGGATAGATCATATGATGTAGAATATGGAGGCCAAAAATGCTCACACTGATGATCTGATTTGCCAAAAATTTGAACATGATGCTGCTTATGATGATGCTTTAGTAAGATATCTGAGGGGTGACCATACAGTTCAGTTCCCTATTCACCCTACTTATACTTCATATAAGCAACAAAAGTTAGATGTCGAAGATGAGGAAGATGATGACTGGTGATATAATTTGTTTGTTTGTTTATGTTTGTACTGTGTGATTGTATTGTTTGTGTTATGATGTTGTTGAGACTTTGTTTGTTATGTTATGTTAAACTGTAATGTGGAAAACTATTTTCATTTTTAGAATTTAGTTTAGTTCTGTTGTTATTTTCAGCAATTTGTTATGTATTGTGATTAGCTCATTCTCAGCAAATTTTATATGTATTATGTGAAATTTATTGTTTTTAGCCTTGTAGTTTTCATATTAGCACCTGTAGCATTTTAAAATTTATGTTAAAAAATCAGAATCTCCAACATGTATGAATTTTTTTTTATGTATTTAATACTTTCTTTTACCCTTCATTTTTAAATTTCTTCATGTAAAAAACTTTTGAAAATTTAAGTTTAGGGGGGAGAAGAAATATCATTATTAGAAAAGAACTTAATTTTATTTGTCCTCACTTAATAATATTTTTAAAATTTTAAATTTAACATGACCTTTGGTATTAGGAGTTAACTTTGGATAACTATATTTATGATTAAGTAAAAAAAATTTCAATAATAAAGGTTAATTCTAGGGGATAAGATATTTGATAAAAGAGAATAAGACTATGTTTTTTTTATTTTTAATAAAGAAAATTTGTATTTTTGAAGTATTAAAAATCTTGAAAGATTCATGTAAAAAGAAAAGAATTAAACTTTATAAAATCTTTAAGTTAATATAACTTTGTTAAGTGAAGAAATGTAAAAAGTTTTTAACTTTAAGAAGAGGATAGTGAAGTTCAAAATCATTAAAGGNATCTATTTTAAGTAAGGAAATTTGTATTTTTGAAGTAGTAAAAATCTTAAAAAATTCATGTAAAAAGAAAAGAATTAAAATTTATAAAATCTTTAAGTTAATATAAATTTGTTAAGTGAAGAAATGTAAAAGTTTTTAACTTTAAGAAGAGGATAGTAAATTACAAAATTATTAAAGGCTATACAGATATAGTAATCCTCACATATAGAAAAGAAAAAGAAAAGAAAAAGAAAATAAAAAGAAAAGTAAAATAAAAAAAAAAGAAAAGAAAAAGAAAAGATGTGGGGAGAAGCTTGAGGAGATGCCTAATTAAAAAGTGNGAAAAAGAAAAAAAAAGAAAAAAAAAAGAAAAAAAAATAAAAAGAAAAGAGTGAGGAGAAGCTTGAGGAGATACCTAATTAAAAATTGACTTCACTTGAATCAACTTAAGAAAAAAGACTTGAACACATTTTCTAAACTTTTTCTTTGAATGTTAACTTAATTATTAATAAAGTTTTATGAAGTCTTTTTTCATATGAATTTGCTAAGTGACTTTAATATAACAAATTGCAATTTTTCTTGAAAGAAATAGAGGATCAGAAACCTTAGACTTAACTATTGAATATCTTTACACCTTTAGTATTAACTGGAGTTATTTTGAATTTTTCTTAAGTTATACTATTATATTGGAAAATTAAAATATGGAAGTCTAAAAGTTAAGGTATTTATTATAAGTCATATTTTTTATGTAGTAAAGGAGTTACTTGAGGACAAGTAACATGTAAGTTTGGGAGATTTTGATACACCAAAAAATATATGCATTTTTAAATTCATATTTTATACATATTTTTTATGATATTGCACTTTAATGGAATGTATTTTGATGTTTTCTTGCAGATTGTTGATTTTTATGGCTTAAATTAGAAAGAAAGCAAAAATGATGAAATTTGGAGTCAAATCGAAGAAATGCTCAGCGCCGGCAGCGCCGACGACGCAGAACAAATTAACGCGAAGATTTTTTACTTAGCGCCGACGACGCCAGACCAGCATCAACAGCGCCAAAGGCGGTGCAGACCCCGTTTCTAGAAGGTTCGATGTATTTGGACAATTTTTTTGAAGAGTTTTTGGAGGCACCTCTTAGAGAACCGACCTTGGGCTCTATTTGGGGCCGAATTTCATCAGAAAAAGTGATCATCTACATTTTTCACTCCTCTACTTTCATCTTTCGCACCACATCATTCCATTCCACTTTCATATTGGAGTCAATTAGTGATTTATCTTTCATAGTTTAGAGTTTTTGTGGAGAGAATTAGTGTGAAACTTTCTGTAAGAGTGTTAGAGAAGGAGAAAAGTGAGAGATATCTTCTTCCTGCATTTATAAGAAAAGGCTACAAAAGATTTGTTTTGAGAAAGAGTTTTCAGATAAGTATCATTTGTTTATCAGTATTGTATGAATTTTCTTTTATATATAAAATTTGTGTTTTGTTATTTCTTTCTCAAGAAGTCTGAGTAGTTCCCTCTATCTTTTTCCCTACTCTGAGATATGGTGAAATGAAGAGATAATATGAATGTGTTAATATTAAATTGTAAAATAAATTGTGATGATTTTTCAACTCTGAACTTAATTTACTTTTCGACCTGTCCAATTAAATTGTTAAAATGTGTTGTGAAACATATGATCCGGGAAATGGAGTATGAGTTCTAACAACAGAAATGATCACATTTGATTCCATGAAGGAGAATATCGTTTATGGAATTAAATGCAAATAAATAAGGAAATATTATTTTTTGGGTGTAGAATTGGAGAACTTTTAGGGTGACAGACTAAAATCTTCAATTCAGTCTTAGTGTTTAAAAATTGAAGCGAGAGTTAGCCTTCATGTGAAGGGAAGTGGGAGCTCTAGAGTGGGAGCCGGTATCCTCCTAGCCTAGACACAAATTTATGGACTAAACAATGAGATTATCTAATGATTTTTTATGCACTATATCAGGGTAGAGAATTAAAATTGCCCTTATTTGGCACAATACATATTATGAACATTTATCTCATCTCATTTTATCATAATCTCATTGCAGTGGGAAGGATGTTTTTCACATAAGAATCTCCATTACATAAACATAGTTAATAGATTAATATTTACTATTTTAAATTTTGCATATTTGATTTGATAATAGTTTAGAAATTTAATTTTGGTTACATCTCAACAATTGAAATTAGTGATAGTGATTTCAATTGACTTTCTTTGAATTTCCTAGCAAATTTGTCATTTCCAATTTAAACCTTTCTCATAGGATCGATATTTGGGGCTTAAATAAAAAGTCTATTATTACTTGATAACGATACATATACTTGCGTAGAATCCAAATATTAATTTATTATATTTAATTAAATTTTACACAATCTATCGCAACAAAAAGTCGGATCAAGATGCATACAATTTTATTCAAAAAGGGAGAAGGGAAAGAATAGAACAAGAGATGTTAATTCTCTAATACACCTTTTCATGGCGAGACAAGCTGAGAGTACTGATACACGTAAAATATATAGTATTTATATATATATTTTTATACCTATTTTTGAGATATTGTGCTTTAATAAAAGGTATTTGTGTGATTTTCTTTCAGATAAAATCAAATGGATGAAAAATGCTCAAAGGAGTGAAAAGGGATCAAATTTGGACAAAAAATGAAGAAAGATGTAAAATGAACTGGGGCGTCTAAGCAACAGAGGTTTTGGACCTAAGCGTCAGGTACCCTGCGCTTAAGCACTAAAAGTAGTTATTTGATTATACATTGAACTTAGACAAATTTTTTAAGAGGTGTTTGAAGCAACCATTGGTAAAACGTGGGAAATATCCCATGGACATGAAAATTCATTCAGTTAGCTTTTGAGGAGACAACTTCTAGAACATTCGTTGAATGAAGACACATTTTGAAGGGGCACCAAGGCACACTTTGGACTTTTATTAAAAGAAAACTTGGATCATCAAGACAAGAGGCCAACCACTCATAAAATTTACAGTCATCATTCATCCAAGTACGCCGCCGCCGACGACCACCTTCTTTTTATTTTATTTTGAATGTTTAATTTGTATTGTGAGTGAAGGAAGAGAATTCAAAGAAACTTCAAGATATTTTGTGGAGAGGATTTGAGATAAGTGTTTATTATTGTGACTGCAATTGGTTTTAATTTAGATTTCTTGTTTGTGTGCATGATGTGGATGTGTTTTTTCCATGGATTCTGAGTCGTTTTCCTTATCTTTTTTCCTTAAAATGATAAGTGATTAAGTGTTGAAAGGAAGTTGTGTGAAGTATTAAACTTCAATGTTAGAACAAGTTGAGATGATTTGAAACCTTGCATTTAATTTACTTCTTGATTTGGTCAATTAAATGTTAATACATGATGTGAGAACATGTAAGATCCGAGACAATATTGTCTCAGTTAATAAATGGTTTAGAATCACAAATTGATTTCATGGATGAGAATGTAGTTCATGGGCTTGAGTGCAAATAAATAAAAAATAAACTTTTCAATGGTGCATAATTAGAGGACTTTAGAGTGACAAGCGAAAGCCTCCAATTTGATTTATAATTTTAGGTTTTGATACGAGATGTTAGTCCCCAGGTGGAGGGAGAAGAGGGAACTCTAGAGTGAGAGTTAGTATCTTCCCTACTTAACCGGTCTTCAAGACTATTCAAACTATAGATCAACCAATGTTCTTTATAACATCTCTAGTAAGGGTAAAGAATATTATTGCTCCTACTTGGTACAACACATTTAGAATACTTTCACAACAAAATTTCTCTACTTATTACTGATTCGTGATAAGGAAAAAAATATTTTACTTATACTGTCTTCATCTTGCAAGTATTTAGTTAAGTTAATTAATTGTTTACTTTATTTTCATAAACAAAAAAATTACAAAAAGAATCGAATTTGCATTCCTATTTTAGCATCTTAAATTTTAAGTAAGATTCTTTTGCTAAGTAGATTTTTGTCATCTAAAATTTTTAAAATTTCTAGTTTTCTAAAGTGCATATTGCTATTCTCCCTATGGGTTTGATATTTGGGGCTTAATCAAAAAGTCTTATATTACTTGATAACGATACGTATACTTGCTTAGTATCTCATATTTAAATATTATAATTGTATTCTTATTTGTTTCACAGTGGAAAACTTATTTAGCTTTTGCTTTGGATCAAATTTTTGGCTTTGTTGCAAATTAAGAATAACTATTAAGGAAATTAAGCATATAATTGCATACATCACATTTTACATCTATACAGAAAGTCGAGATCAAGTTTTTGGCACCGTTACCGGAGAGGTTTAAAAAAAGAATTAAATTACAGAAATTTACAAAAATTTTCAAAAAGAAGTTTTTAGAAAGCAAAATTTCTATTTTTACAAAGTTTTTTTAAACTTTAAGATTTATTGTAGGAATATTGTAGTGTTATTTTCATATAAAGTTCTTGTTGTGTGTTTTTATTTTTATTTCATTTAATTTTTTTATATGTATGTTATAGTAATGTATGTGTAGTTCAGGTTCCACAGGACTTGTGTCTTAAGATTCTGAATTAGAAAGAACTATATAAAAATTAAAAAATTAAAAATTACTGAAAAATTCCAATAAATGACAAATCAAAACAATCAAAATATTGAAAAGTTTAGACATTTAACAAATTATGCAAACCCTACGGTGGATGAACTTCATTGTAGTATTCAAAAACCCAATTTAGTAGCTAATTCCTTTGAACTTAAACATGTTATTATCCAAATGGTATCAAATAGTCAGTTAGGGAGCACCTACTAAAGATCCAAATTTACATCTTGCCAATTTTCTAGAATTATGTGTTATATTTAATAATGATGGTGTATCAGATGATGTTTTAAGACTTAGATTATTTCATTTCTCACTAGGGGATAAAGCTAAGATATTGTTACATTCGTCATCACCTGGATCTATCAGAACTTATAGTGATTTAGCGCAGAAATTCCTTACTAAATATTTTCCACCATAAAAAAATAGCGAAGCTTAAAAATGATATTACATCCTTCTGTCAGTCTGAAGAGAAATCTATTTATGAAGCATGGGAACGATTTAAAGAAGTTTTAAAAAAGTGCCACACCATGCTTGTCGGTCGTCATATGACTGGGTGCGATTTAATTTAGTGTAATATAGTATTTAGAAATTAAGTATTTTAATTTGAAGAAAATGCAAACTAATTTCATTGATTCCTATAGTTTGAATAATCGAGCTAATCACGAGTAATGTATCACCCCGAAAGGTAATACACTACTTAATAATAAGCTCAATTAAATAAACTATAAAAATAAATGACTTCCGTTTGATCTGCAAGTTTACATGATGATCGACAGATTCCCCTATTCAATATGGGAGTCAAATAGGGCTTACTTTAAGCCTGGGTTTTTTCAAGTTCCCTATAAGAGCATACCCCTATGGTTAATTACATCTTAAGCAAACAGATCACTTAAGAAAACTCTTGATAAAAATCAAGAATCTTTTGTATTCATGAATTCAAAAGGAATGGTTTCCAACAAACATAATTGTGAAATTTCCAATAGGGATTGATTCAAAGGTGAAATATTTTATTTTAAGAATCAAAGGAAGAAGAGTAGAGGAAATTAAAAATCCAGAATAGGTTTTTGGTAATCCACGAAACTGTCCTAATATTTGGCTCAATTTAGGATGGCATTAATTTAAGTTAACTCTCGTCGGTTTTATTAATTAGGGCTTAGATTTGTGTAATGATGATTTACGCAAAAAAAAAAAAACCTAGAAAGATAGGAAGTTTTACGTTGAGTGACTACCTCAGAAATCTAAAACAAATTAGAACATGTTGCATATCAGGATTATACAGGAGCCTAACAAAGAGAGAGGTTTTATGTCATAAAAGACAGACTCAAAATCCTAAGAATTGCTATTTAAACTAAAGAAAGGTCTTGAACGAGCTACCTACAAATTTTGCCCTGAAGTTTTCGCTGTCGCAATAGTTCCGCAGTTCAAGGTTTATGGTTTTGTAGTGTTTATGTCAAGTTTTGTTGTTATTTTGGGGTTTGTTTTGTTTTGGTTTTAGTTTTAGTTTTGGTTTGCATGCCAAGTAAGGTAAATTGCAGATAAATAAAAGGTACTAAAAAAAATAAAGTGTTATAAGGTAAATAAAAAAAAGAATGCAGCACATAAAATAAATACATATTTGGGCTTCTGCTATCGCTGCATGGTTAGTATCATAAAGCATGATACATTTGCAGGAAAAATAAACTACAAAAGCATCCGACAAGGGAAAAAAAGTCAGAAAATGAGTCATAATAAAACACGAGCAAGTAAAAGAAAACTTGTAATCACATATGGAAGACCGGGACTAGGTGTAAGACATTGGTAAAGGTGGGGGCTCGGAGTTGGACTGTGTGCTTACCGACTTTAAGTAAGAGCTACCAACCCAATCATCTATGGAGGGCAGTCCTAACCTCGATTCAAGTGATTGATTGTGGAAGTTTATAAATTTTCATTTGAATTTAATTTTCACGCATACAAAATTTTATAATGCAAAAGAGATTTTTGTTAAAAATATTTTATAGAGAGGTGCAGTCCACAAGTTAATCAATCTAATCGAGTTTAAACTACAGACAACCTAAGGGTATTGGGGGAAATCATCTTCTCAAGGGTTGTCGAATAGTATTATCGGTCTTTATCCTTTCCTTTTATTAAAGGTTCTTGAGATAAGAGATATTATTGTAAAATCTCACATCGTATCTCAATTTTTAGCACACATTAGCATTATTGTCATTGCCCTAGCCACCTAGACCTCAGCCTTACACAAGCCTGATGATTTATATGTGGCACAAACAAATATCCCCAGTTGTCCACAAGGGTTTAAATACCTTAGGGAAGACTTAAACCCTTCAGCATTGGGTCATAAATGTAAGATAAGTAGTTTGGAGTATTTCTATTAATTTTTGAATTATCGGTACCGAATCATATCTTGGTGAGTCCTTAAAGAATTAATTTGTTATATTATGTTTGATTATTGTGTTGTGAGGATATCTAAAAAAATCACAAAATCATGATAGGCTTGAATGCCCTATAGAATATCTAAAATCTTTTAAAGGAGTTCAACAAACTCAATTTTGTATTTTTCTGTTTTTTTTATTTTATTTATTATAATTATTTTAGTGAATAACTATAAATACATTGAAAAATAGTTTTAAGTATTCAAATTACANAAAAAAAGACACCTAACAACACACTTAACAACACACTTAAAAACTTACTCTCCAATCCTCAGTGAGAGTCCTCACTTTCTGATTTTGATCATACATACCCATTTGCTAAAAAAATCCCCAACAAAAACAAATAACATACACAAATTTACACTTCTTTCTAGGTTTGATAACTTAGAAATATATATTGAGCTTGTTGATCTTGTCGGTCAACTCCAATACGTGCGGTGTGCTTGCCTAACACACCACACCTATTGGGGGTCCATTTGTTGACCTCTTGAGTCTAGAAACTTCTTTAGTAGCCTAGGTCTAGTCATAGGACTTTCCTATTGACTAGTCTTAGAAAATTCTAGAAATTCTTAGTAGCCTAGGTCTAGCCATAGGACTTTCCTATTGACTAGTCTTAGAAAATTAGAAGAGGGCGCAATTAGAAATTCAAAATTCTTCTCTTTGCTCAACTTGAGATTCCATATATTGGTCCTAACCTCTAATGTTTAGAAGGTAAGATCATTTCAAAACTCTTCTCTTTACTCAACTTGAAATTCCACATATTGACCTTAACCTCTAGCATTTAGTAGGTAAGNCCTTAACTCCAAACTTTTATATATTGTAGCCTCTGTCTAAGTGAATAATTTAAGCATTTTTCCAAAGACATA
>JXCR01143286.1:30159-40864 GCA_002079205.1 Phalaenopsis hybrid cultivar
TAGTCTATTTGATCGAGTCTCACCCTCAATTCTTGTGTTCATCCTTTGGGATAGATACAGGATTTGAGATAAAGTGCTCTGAGCCTCACCCTCAATTCTTGTGTTCATCCTTCGGGATAAATATAAAATTTGAGGTAAAGCGCTCTTTCATCTAAAGGTCAATTTGACTTCATCTTTTTCAAAACTAAAATTTTTAAACGTCCTTCCGAAGCAGGCAACGTCAATTCTTGCGTTCATCCTTCGGGATAGATACATGATTTGAGATAAAGAGCTCTTTCATCTAAACTATGAAAATTATGGAGTCAGTTTGACTTCATCTTTTTCAAAACTAAATTTTTAAACGTCCTTCCGAAGCGGGCAACGAGATTGGACTTCATCTTTTTCAAAATTAAAAATTAAAAAAAAAACGTCCTTCCAAAGCGGGCAACGGGATTTCAATTCCGATGACCAACAACTTCTTATGGGCAAACCCCACACCAAAAATAGTGCCGACAGCTTCTGGCGACTCCGCTGGGGATAGCTNACGTTTGTTACGACTTAAATCCTCACATCTTCAAGGTTATTTGTGCTGGCTGCTTGAAGGTAATTTTTCTTGATTTTTATCGAGAGTATTCTTAGGTAACTTCAGTTATCTATGCAATTAACTATAGGGGCTTGCCCTTATAGGAAGCTTTTCCCGAACCCAGCATAATATAAAACCCTAATTAACTATAGGGGCTTGCCCTTATAGGAAGCTTTTCCCGAACCCAGCATAATATAAACCATTATTAACTATAGAGGCTTGCCCTTATAGGAAGCTTTTCCCGAACCCAGCATAATATAAACCCTTTAACTATAGGGGCTTGCCCTTATAGGAAGCTTTTCCCGAACCCAGCATAATATAAACCCTAATAATTCCTTATATTAAATAGGGGAATTTGTCGGCCAATACATTGGTTTCGCAAACCAAACGGAATCCTTATATTAAATAGGGGAACTTGTCGGCCAATACATTGGTTTCGCAGACCAAACTGATGTCGTAGGGGCTTGCCCTTATAGGAAGCTTTTCCCGAACCCAGCATAATATAAACCCTATTTAATTTTATTATATTAAATAGGGGAATTTGTCGGCTAATACATTGGTTTCGCAGACCAAACGGATGTCAGTATATTAAATAGGACAGGCTTGCCCTTATAGGAAGCTTTTCCCGAACCCAGCATAATATAAACCCTATTTAATTCCTATTACTATAGGAAGCTTTTCCCGAACCCAGCATAATGTAAACCCTGTTTAATTTCTTATATTAAATAGAGGAATGCTTTTCCCGAACCCAGCATAATATAAACCCTATTTAATTCCTTATATTAAATAGAGGAACTTTTCGGCCAATACCCTTTTCCCGAACCCAGCATAATATAAACCCTATTTAATTCCTTATATTAAATAGGGGAATTTATTTTTCCCGAATCCAGCATAATATAAACCCTATTTAATTCCTTATATTAAATAGGGGAATTTGTCATTAGGTAACTTCAGTTATCTATGATGTAATTAACTATAGGGGCTTGCCCTTATAGGAAGCTTTTTTTCCCGAACCCAGCATAATATGAACCCTATTTAATTTCTTATATTAAATAGGGGAACTTGTCGGCCAATANTAAACGGATGTCATAAATTTCTTTAGTTTATTTGATCGAGCCTCACTCTCAATTCTTGTGTTCATCCTTCAGGATAGATACATTTCTCCAATTTATTTGATCGAGCCTCACCCTCAATTCTTGTGTTCATCCTTTGGGATAGATATAGGATTTGAGNAGTCTCAACCTCAATTCTTGTGTTCATCATTCGGGATAGATACAGGATTTGAGGTAAAGCGCTCTTTCATTTAAACTATGAAAATTATGGGTCAATTCTTGCGTTCATCCTTCGGGATAGATACATGATTTGAGATAAAGAGCTCTTTCATCTAAACTATGAAAATTATGGAGTCCGGGATAGATACAGGATTTGAGGTAAAGTGCTCTTTCATTTAAACTATGAAAATTATGGAGTCAGTTTGACTTCATCTTTTTCAAAACTAAATTTTTAAACGTCCTTCCGAAGCGGGCAACGAGATTGATACAAGATTTGAGGTAAAGCGCTCTTTCATTTAAACTATGAAAATTATGGGGTCAGTTTGACTTGGATTTGAGATAAAGTGCTCTTTCATCTAAACTATGAAAATTATGGGGTCAGTTTGACTTCCATGATTTGAGGTAAAACACTCTTTCATCTAAACTATGAAAATTATGGGGTCAGTTTGACTTCATTTTTTTTCAAAATTAAAATTTTTTTTAATGTCCTTCCGAAGCGGGCAACGGGATTTCAATTCTTTTTTCAACGTCCTTCCGAAGCGGGCAACGGGATTTCAATTCCGATGACCGACAGCTTCTTGATTTGAGGTAAAGCGCTCTTTTATTTAAACTATGAAAATTATGGGGTCAGTTTGACTTCATCTTCAAAATTAAATTTTTTTTTTAAAATGTCCTTCCGAAGCGGGCAACGGGATTTCAATTCCGATGACCCGGGATAGATACATGATTTGAGATAAAGTGCTCTTTCATTTAAACTATGAAAATTATGGGGTCAGTTTGACTTCATCTTTTTCAATAGAGCGCTCTTTCATCTAAACTATGAAAATTATGGGGTCAGTTTGACTTCATCTTTTTCAAAACGAAAATTTTTTTAAAAAACGTCCTTCCGAAGCGGGTAACGGGATTTCAATTCCGATGACCGACAGCTTCTTACGGGCAAACCCCACACCATAAATAGTGCCGACACACTTGTCATATTTCTGCCTGCTACCGTACTGTAAAGCATGTTACACTTGTCATGTTTCTACCTGCTACTGTTCTTCATGTATAGCATGTTATACTGCTCCTGTATTGCACATTTTATATAACTTCAAGCATGTTTTCCTTTTTGCATAGGATGTTTAGAGGACTATAACCATAGGGTCGTTTGATTTGACACTATAACTGGACACTCTAGAAAACTTAAACTCGTCACGTCGGTGAGCTTGGAGCTAGCGTAGTGGGCAGCACGGTCATCTCCAACAGCAGAAAATGTCTTTCCCAGCAAAATCATTCCTCTCCTAGAAATTAAACAACAATCCATAGGATTTCGAGGTTGTTTGCCTAGCGCAACATAAATCCTCCACCTNTACCAAAAATAGTGCCGACAACTGATTGTTACAGTTTCCCAATGTGTTTACATGATTGTTCTCCCATTGTTGACTTCCACCACTAGAATTGTTATTCCTGTTAAATTTTGGATAGTTTTTCCAACCTCAGTTATAATAATTAGAATATGGGTTATTGGGTCTATTAATATCATTTATAGTTTCTAATGAAGTTTGAGAATCAAGCATTTGGGATAATGAATTTGTTTCAATCAATTGAGGTGTTTGAGAAAAAATCATTCCAATTTGGTCTATTTTCCTAGATAATGCAGCAACTAGTGAAGCAACCATCAAAATAGCTTCATTATCATGAATATTGGCTACTTTCTTAGGATTTACCCTTTCGGAAGGCCATTAAAAATTATTTGTAGTCATTTATTCAATTAAAGCAAAAGCTTCATCAAATGATTTAGACATTAATGAACCTCCAGCAGCAACATCTATAATAGATCTAAGGGATCCAACTAACTCACTATAAAAAGTTTGAACAATTAACCAGTTTGGTAAAGGATGATGTGGACACTTTCTAAAAAGTTTCTTATTAAATCTTTCCCAAGCATCATAAATTGATTTCCCTTCATAATGAGTAAAAGAAGTAATATTATTTCTAAGTTTAACTGTTTTTTAAGGTGGAAAATACTTAGTCAGGAATTTTGGTGCCAAATCTCCCCAAGTTCTAATAGATTCAGGTGCTAATAAATTTAACAAATCTTAGCTTTATCCCTTAATGAAAAAGAAAAAAAGTATAAATCTGACAGCATCATTTGATACACCAGCATATTTAAATGTAGCACACAGTTCTAAAAAACTTGCAAGATGTAAATTTGGATCCTCATTTGGTATTCCTCCAAACTGATTATTTTATATTATTTGTATTATTGCAGGTTTAAGTTCAAACGAGTTAGCCGCTACCGCAGAAGTTTGAATACTAAAGTGAATTTCATCTACCGTAGGGTTTGCATAATCCCTTAAAAGTTTTTGTAAATTATGATGTTCATTTTTACCAATTTGAATTTCACTATTATTTTGTGAGTGTTCACCATATCTTGAAAATTATGAAGTCTTCATTGTTTTCAAATTTTCCTTATAGTATGTTCTAATTTAGAATTATAGGAACTGAACCTTTAGATCTTAAAATACACATACAAATGATAAAATTTAGAAAATAAAATAACACAACAAAATAAAATAGAATTTTCTTTTCATTAATTTTTTGGTTTTTATAATTTTTGAATTTTTTTAAATTTTTTGTTTTTAAAATTTTAGTTTTTAATTAATTTTTTTAATATTTTGTTTTAAATTTTTAATAAAATAAAATCTATAATTAAAACAAAATTGCAAATCAAAAAGTTTACTTTCCGAATTTAAAAAGTTTCCATTACCTATCCCCGGCAACGACGCAAAAAACTTGACCCGACCTGCAATTACGTGTTTTTTTAATCTCTAAAATATTGTCAAAAACTTGACACAAATTATATTCAGCGGCTAGTGTGAGTAAATAAAATGATATAGAAAATAAATAATAAAACTTCACACTTGGGGTACTACGCAAGTATACGTTTCGTTTTAAGCAATATAGGATTTTCTTTAAAAACCCTGGTATCAATCCCTTAAGGAAAGTTGAACTATTTAAATTGGCTTGCTAAACTTAAAAATAAATTCTATTTAAATTGCAGATTTAAATGAAAACGAAATGATAACAATGGTTAAGACTAAATTTATGCAAATAGAAACAACAATAGTTAACAGTTTAATAAAAGGAATAATATGTAAAGATCTTTCTTCTCGCAATGAGATATTAATCTATTTAGAATTTGAATGATTAAAAATATGATGATGTATTATGAAAAATATGAGCATTCTTACTCTTTACCCCCTCCCGGTGCTAGCAAAGGACATTGACTAATTTAGAGTTTTTAAACAGCTTATGTAGTAGTGCTGAGTAGATTCCAAACTCTCACCTTCATATTTTCCACTGTGCCCTCTCTATAGAACCTACTAAGGACCCTTACGATCCAAACTCTAAATTGAATTTGAAAAATAATCTAGTCTATTGTTGACCTCATTTTTGGTTGAGGTCTAGTTTCTTCCTTAATAGCCTAGGGTTTAGCCATAGGACTTTCCTGTTGACTATTCCTAGAAGACTAGAAAATGAACCCTCACCATTAGAAACCCTAAACTCTTCTTTTCTCAACTTGAAGTTCCACATATTGGTCCTAACCTCTAGCATTTAGTAGGTAAGGCCAATATGGCGGAGTTCAAGGGGAGTCCCCATAGGAGTGCTTGACCTTAGGGTTGACCCCAGTGGTGTGACCTTGGTTAGTTTCACACACACACTTGCACATCGCACTTCCACTCACAACCTTAAACCTGAGCATGCTTAACTTTGATCCCTTAACCTTTGAGAGACTCTTGTAGATGGTCCCCTAAGCCACTAGCCATAGGCTAGGGTTTAGCTAAGACCATACATGAAGGACTTAAATTAGGAAATTCTATTGCTCCTTGGCTCAAGTAGGATGATTGACAACCCAATTTTACCAAAATACCCAACGTAGCCTTTTGCCCCCAAATTACCAAATTACCCTTATAACCCCAAAATTGTCCAAAATTTCCAAAATTTTTTCAAAGTACCCAAATTTGTTCAAAAATCATCTCAAACCATTTTTAATTTTCCCAAATTGTCCAAAACACCCCAAAATTTTCAAAATTACCAAAATACCCCTCATTTTGCCAAATTTACAAAAATACCCCTAGTGACCCAAATTGCCCTAAAACCTTCAAAATCATTTCAAATGTCCCCAAAATAAATTTAGACCACTCCATTGAGCTCAATTTGACCTATTTTGACCAAAAGCCCCAAATTGCCTTTAACGGCCCAATTACCCTAATTCCCAATGTCCATCAATTTGATCCCAACCTTCCCCAATTTTAAATCTAAACTCAAATTCATCATGTCCAAGCTTTATTGAAACCAAATCCAAGACCAATTGATCCACATATGAATCCAATTTCAACCAAAATCAAAAAGTCCCAATTTGACCCTAAGACAAAATTTCACCAAATTGAACCCCAAATCTATCCAATTTGCCCAATTTTGCATCATAAACTCTTTAAAACACCTACCACCATCAAATTGAACCTTCAATTGGCCTTGGTCAAGCCTCAATTTTACTCAAAATTAGATTGGATCAAAACCCCCAATTTTCCCCAAATTAACCATGTCCCAAAATTCCGCCAAATTGAACTTCATAACCCCTCCAATCCTTTTCTAAACTTATTGTGACAATCATCTACATCATCTTGATCAATCAATTGAGCTCAATGTCATGACTAGCTCAACCTAGCCCAACTTGAACCTAAAATTGACCCATGACCCAAATGTAACCAAACCTAGCCAAATTGGTCATCCCAAGACCACTACAACCACCAAGTGGACCCTAGGGACTAGTCTAAATCCACTTAGCCCAACCTACATGAGCCATCGACCAAGGGTCCGCCAAATTAAGGGATTTGTTTCTTAAAAAGACTTAGCCAAGGAGATCTTTGCCAAAACCCATCACCAGCCCAATTAATTACCTTGATAGACTCCTCTAAGATTTCTGAGCCACCTGAGCACCTCCTCTGCCCTGGCCAGCCACCCTAGTCACCGAAGGAGCCAAAACTAAGATCCACCTCCTCCCATTCTAAACCCAATTTCACCCATCCAAGCTGGCTCATTCCAATTGGTCTTTAGCATTCTTCATTCCTCCACATAAGCTGTTAATTGCACCTGAATTGAAGCCCTGAGCTCCACCCCAAGCCCTTCTATTTAAACCCATCTTCTTCATGGCCAAAAGGGAGCTAACCAATTTCCTTGGGGAAACTCTACCCAATTGCCTCCATAAACTCTCCAAGAACTTATAAGCTCAAGCCCACCATTTTCTCCCTTTGGATTCCTCTGTGAGAGCTCAATTTTGCTTTCAAAATTCAGGGTAAACCAGGACATTTTCTTACACCTCCATAATCCACTAGTCCAATTAATTGTGCAAAAACCATCCTCAGAGTGAGAGGAGTTGATCCCCCATAAAAGCCCCATCATAGAGAGCCTCTAACCTAGCTCTACGCCAACACCTAAAAATGACCTTGGACGAAATCATATCTAGACAATTCACCACAGCCCAGGAGCTCATCTGAAGGATCTTTGGACTCCTCTGAAGCTTCTTCAACCATCTGATTAAGGACACTCCTCGCAGACAAAGGTATTGGACTCTCTCATCTAACCGAGCTTAATTTGATTCTCCGTACATATATACTATATTTCATGCTTGATCAACCGTATAGATTGGTTAATCTTGAGTAGATGAAGGTGTAGGAACAAGCCCCATGTGATTTAATTGAGTATCAAGAGAGATCTTAAGATTTAAAGTTTAACGGCTCTCGGGTTAGGGAGATTGGGAATGATGAACAGATGCCGTCCGTTTCTGCGTGTATCAAATGAATGCTCTAGATTACGTCAGATAGATGGATGGAATGAAACGGCGGGCTAACATGGCGGTTACGTGGCTGGCGGCGTCAAATGGTGGAGCATCGTGTGGAAAGCTCGACGCGTACGAGGATCCAGTCAGCGCTACACATTTAAGTATAAAATTAAGAATTTTCTGAATTAAATTAATTCCAAAACTTCAAAAGTCCATAACTTTGCATAAGAAAATCATAAAAATAAAATAAAAATATACACTTGCTCAGTGAACAAAGGTGAATAATGTTGACTAAAAATAAAATTATTTGTTGAGTCTCTGATTTTTAGTTAATTAAATGGTCTCTATGGTATTTTAATTTATTTTAATTAAATATTGCTCACCATGGCTTGAGACTTTTAGAGTTTGTTCCTCGTGACAGAGGAGATGTTCTCTAATTTTTCCAAAGTCAGAGAGCATCGCTGTGCTTATAACCCTAATTTTCAAGCTTGGATGACTATTTTGGCTTAAATTAATTATATAAATTAAAATATCACTTGAAAAATTATGAGATAAATTTTAGTAGGTTTCCAGTGGTTAGATAAACTTTGGAAAAATAACATGAAAGTATGAATAATTTTGTACATTTCCATAATTAATTAAATGTTTATATTTGTATTAAAATTTTAAATTATATATTAATAAAAAAATTAATAAAATTATATCCCCATTGTGTAGAATAATTATGTTGATTCAATGTTAAAATATGAAAATTATTTGATTAAGTTTGAGTACTAAAGTGATTTTATATGAACAATTTTTTTGTTGCACAAAAATAATTATATTAAATTAAGTACACTTAGAAAAATTATGAAAAGAAGTTTTCTGAGTTCCTTATGATCAGGAGCACTTAAAAAAAATAAAAAATATTTTTGAGAAAATACTTTTTTTTGAATTATATTTTGAATTAAGAATAAATAAAAATTCTAAAAATACAAAAATATTTCAAAATATTTCTAATTGTTTCCTGAACACTAGGGACTCATTAAAATATTTTTCCCAATTTTTCTAAGTTAATAATAAATTTTTAAAGGCCTAAAAATGTATTTTCCTTTTTTTTCCATTAAAATAATTATAATAAATGAATTAAAAATCATAAAAATATAAAAATTTATTTCCCTAAGTTCTTTAAACTCAGAGGGATTTAATAAAAATATAAAAAATAATTCTTGTAATTAAAACACATTTTTTATTTAAATAATCATTAAATTAAATAATTATAATTAAAACTTAATTTTAAAAAACATGAAATTTTGTCTAAGTGTTTCTCCGACCTAGGTGAACCTCTAATAATTTTCCCATTGACGAAAACTTTTTTTTTTAATTGATTAAATTAATTAGTATTGGAAATCCTATTTTCTAACTTAAAATACTTATTTAAATTAAATTAAAGTTTGAAAAAACTAAATTTTCTTCTCTGATGTTTCAATTAACCCATGGATAGGGTATTATAAAATTTTCAAAGTCATTTGAATTATACTTAATGAGTTATAAAGTGGAGAGCCCCAAAGGCAAAATGGTAATGTTAGACTTTTGTGTCTTAATCCAAATTTAGGATTAATTAAAGAGAAAAATGAGTAATTTTTATCTTAATGAGTACTTTTGGATGATTGAAACATAATATGTTAAAAGGTAATTAATTGGGCTCATTAAGATTAATAAGTGGCAAATTGATTTTAATCTTAATGTGGCAAATTGTTAAAAGGTAATTACTAAACCCTAAACCAATTTGCCACATTTTCATGATAAGATTAAAATTGTAATTTTCTAAATTATCAGGATTTGGAAGTTAATTGATACACCTAAGATATATAGTATTTTTAGACGCATTTTTATACATATTTTTGAGATATTGTGCTTTAACGAAAGGTAATTGTGTGTTTTTCTTTCAGGTAAAAGTAAAAAGGTGAAAAATGCTAAAATGAGTGAAAAAGGATCAAATTTGGAGCAAAGAGGTGAAGATTGTGCTAAAGTGTTTTGGCGCCTAAGCGCCAGATCCAACGCTTATGGGCTGGTTAAACAGAGAAGGCCGTGCCTAAGCGCCAGAGATCCCGCGCTTAAGCGCCAAAAGTAGTTATTTGACGGTTTTCTTCATTTGGCTGAATTTTGAAGAGACGTTTGAGGCACTTATTGGCTAAAGAGGGTGGTTATGACCACTGGGAATGAAAATATTATTAAAAGACTTGCGAAAGGAGGCATCCCTTATAGAATACATCGAATTTGGACACATTTTGAAGAATTTCCAAGGCACCTTTTGGAGATTTATAAATGAAGGAAGTTGAGACATTTGAGGCGGGTGCTTGAAGAGGGAGAGAGTGCTGAGTCTTGAAAAGATCGTGGAGAATCTTGTAGAGACATTCAGGCACCACACAAAATTTACCTTTATCCTTTTTATATTTAGTTTTATTTTGAGAGTTTAGAGTGTTGTAAAAGAGAAGAGATTCAAAGGAACNATGAATTAGAAGTATTGAACTGATTCAATGTAAAAATTGAAATTATCAGATCAATTTTTGAAAAGTTGTGAATGAGAAATATCGAACTGATTCAATATGAAAATTGAAATTATCGGATCAATTTTTGAAAATTTATGAATCAGAGGTATTGAACTGATTTCGTATAAAAATTGAAATTATTGGATCAATTTTCGGAAAGTTATGAATCAGAAGTATTGAACTCGTATAAAAATTGAAATTATTGGATCAATTTTCGAAGAGTTATGAATCAGAAGTATTGAACTGATTCAGTATAAAAATTGAAATTATTGGATCAATTTTCGTATAAAAATTGAAATTATTGGATCAATTTTCGAAGAGTTATGAATCAGAAGTATTGAACTGATTCAGTATAAAAATTGAAATTATTGGATCAATTTTAAGAGGCATTGAACTGATTCAATGTAAAAATTGAAATTATTGGATCAATTTTTTTAGTAGTAAATCAGAATTATCAGATTGATTTAAAATATCATGTGTTTCAGAAAGCGTAAGGTGTAAAAATTTATGTTATTTT
>JXCR01143287.1:5212-46266 GCA_002079205.1 Phalaenopsis hybrid cultivar
GGGGGGGCGACCTTACCCTGCTATTTATTTTGTAACCGAGTCTTAGGAAAAGGACAAGGAATAATTATTTTTCCCCTCCCAAAAACTACATGGTTTAGAGCTACGGTTTTGCCAAGCTCAACTCATTGCCATAGGGGCGGTGCAGAACTTGAGACTGAATTAGCGTTGGAGTTTCCATCGATCTCGCAGTCTTCTGCTTCATAAAGCTGCTACACTTGCTCTTTTGCCATTGCGACCGAATACCCATGAATTCAATCTCGTGATCTTCCGTGAAGATGTTGCACGTGTTCTTCCGTTACGAACTATCCCGCGTGAATTTGATCTCGCGACCTTTTGATACGCATGCTCTTCTTAACCGCGAGAGTGTACTTCTTGCTGCAGTTAGGACTTTGAAAGCAAGGGAAACAATCGATTGAAGTGCTGGTGCTAAACACCTCAGTGGGAGAGAGCAATGATTGTCCCTTAAGAGCTGTGAAGGAGCCCGCAATCTAATTCTTATGCACTAGAGCCTGCAGCCTTCACCCCTTCTTTTTCGAGGAGTGACTGTCCTTCTGTTCGAACAAGATCGCAATACTGTTCTCTTATCTTTGCCCTCTTCTCGCTTCAATTCATTCAGGGGACGAAGCGCTCCAGGCGCTCGACTCGGCGTGAGACTTTCTATAAGTTGTCACTGCTTTGCACTTGCCACACTCATGGCGCATCCTTTGGCGGACATTTCTTAGCAGCGATCAATTCAACCGACTTCTCTATTACATCTTTAAGCACCAAAAACACTTGAAAAATATTGACTTGGGTTTCCATCCCATCCTTTTCTCTACTTTGATGATGTCATATAAGTCGATGTTGTTTGGCTCCAAAAAAAAAATATTGTTTCTACTGATTCCATTAATTCCGAAATCACCGCACCCTACCCGTGGTGATGTGGAGCTTGCTTGGTGATCCCTAAAAATTACCTGTTTTTAGTTTACATTCCATGCTCATTTTATGCATATTTTTAATGATATTACACTTTAAATGAAGATATTTTGCATATTTTTGTCTACGGGCACAAGAAATAGACTTTTGGTGAAATTAAAGCAAAAACGGTGCAATTTGGAGCCAAATTGATCAAAAAAGAAAATCTGATCAGCGCATTTCGATATGACTTTCAATGCTTAGTCTCCTTCATATTTATTCTATGTTTGTGAATAAAATTAAACTTTAAAGAAATGTTGTTTTCATGTCTATCATGTAGGTATACCAATCTGGAGCACAAATGAGCTGAAATGGGTCAAAAAAGAGTAAAACTAGGCAAAACAGTGGAGCAGTGCGCAGGGTGGCGCTATAGCGCTCGTGACGATTATTGCACAACTTTTGGGCGATTTTGGGCCATTTCGGGATGTTTAGGAAGCTTCTGGGCAAATTGCACGTCCCATGAAGTGATTCAATGAATCTAGACACTTTGAAAGACTCTTGGATGAAGAAAAATGTCTCTTGGAATGAAATGATGTGTCTCATGGATGAAGAGATGTGTATCTTAGATAAAAGGAGTTTTTATTTCTTTTTAAATAGGGGGGCTGACGCCTCTCATGAGGAGAAATTAGGAAGTAATTAGGGGAGTCCAGAGAAGTCATTAGGAAGTGTTTTAGGAGAAGTTTGGCGTGAGTTTATGAGATGTAGATTTCTTCATTTATGGAGAGATTGTTGAGGGATTTTGAGAGGTATGGGCAAGGAAGTATGAGCGGCACATGGATCAGCATGAGACTATGTTAGAGAGATTTTTTTTTATTTCTTTCAAAGGGAAAAAAAACTAAGTATTATGTTCTTCATTTCTTTGTAATTGTTGTAAACACTTTCTAGTGAATTTTCTTTGATTTAATGAAGTTTTCTATTGTGTTTTATTCATAATTTGTAAGTAATTTTCTTTACTCTTTTCTTTTAATATGAAGTAGTGACATGTGCGGGAAAAATAATTTTGTGATAGAATTATTTTTATTTTCATGTGATGAGTAATATCTCATTTGTTTCGTTGACATAACTTAAGTCACAATAAGTTATGTAAAATTTGTTGCATGTGAAACTAAGACTCGGAAGAGCAATGATCTTGCAACTTGAGTGCACTCACATTGACCTGTTGGCTAGTAAAATAGTTATGCGGCAATGCAACTTTTAAGGAAATATAATTTAATGGTCTGTTTCTATTAGATACTTCTAGGTGACACAGATAATTGCGTAAAACTAATAGAAAATTAAACATACCTATATGCTCGAAAGAGGGTAGGTAGACATATGTTCTTTGTTGGCATATAACTTATTACTTAATTCTATCAATTCTTTTTACTGATGATGCCATTATCTTCATTTTACTTTTATTTTGTAATGAAATAAATGCATGTTTAGTAATTTAGATTTGTTTAGATATTCTCTTATTTAATTAATATGATGTATATTCACCGGCTCTTAATTGAATTTGCAAACTGATCACTTGTGAAGTTAAATCCCGTAGAGATTCATAATGACCCGGGAGAACTATAATTTCACCCAATTAGTGAGTACCACATTTCATCTTAGGTAGAGCCATTGCAATCACCTGAAGGGAGTGCAAATAGATAGAGAGATAAGTTTTGATTGACGTAGAATTGTTAGATCTAGCATGACAGACTAGATTCTTATCAATTTGGCTTAAGATTTAGTACTAGACGCTTAGATTCAACCATCATGGTGGCATAAGCTAGGGGCATCTAGAGGTGAGAGGCTAGATAGCACTGATATGGAATCGAGATGTTAAGGAATTGGTCTTAAGTTAGCCAATGTTTTTTGCAAACACAGAGAGGGGGTAAAGAATATGTATGCTTTTATTTGTCACTGACAACATTATATTTTAAGCATTTCATTTCTTCAGATTATCTAGATCATTGCACGAGAAGGCTAGTCTTTAACATCTCAAAATTCTTCAAACCAATTTATCCAAATAAGTTATCTTTAGAATTAATATTTGCATTTAAAAATAGTTGTTATCCTTACATTTAATATTTTCATTTAGGAGTAGTTATAAAACCACTTTAATCGATATTCCAAACTAAGGCCTGATAGTAGTAAACTAAAATTAGCCTAAGAGATATCTTAACTCGCTTCTCTATGAGATTGATACTTTGGGTCTTAAAAGAAAACTCTATATTACTTGAAACGATACGTATACTTGCGTAGAACCATTAGTGTGAAATATAAATCAATTTCTAAATTTTATAAAATATTATTTTGCACACCAGCCGCTTAAATACAAATTGAGTCAAGTTTTTGACCATCTTTCAGATCTTAAAAATCTACGTAATTGCGGGTTTTGACCTCATTTTTGTGAGGTCTTTTCTTCTTCTCCTTAGGAGCCTGAGATCTAGCTCTAAGAGTTTCTATTGACCATCTTAGAAAACTAGAATTGAGACCCACCCTTTTAGAAATTCTAACCACTTCCTATTTTCCTTTGATGTCTAGCATTTATGGCACAAGACCATCGTCTTATGAACGAGCGGTTATGGTCTATTTTATGAAGACTCAAGGGAAAAGTTTTCAATAGGACTCCAAGCCTTAGGAAAACATTCGTCATGACTTTTTCGTCACATACACACACAAAATGCACAAAATTCAATGAATTGCACCAAATCGGACTTCAATTAAGCCTAAAGGCCGGGTGAAAATGCAAACATCTTCGAATGACCTCCGACGACAAAATGGACTGCGC
This sequence comes from Phalaenopsis hybrid cultivar, assembly GCA_002079205.1. Taxonomy (NCBI): domain Eukaryota; kingdom Viridiplantae; phylum Streptophyta; class Magnoliopsida; order Asparagales; family Orchidaceae; genus Phalaenopsis; species Phalaenopsis hybrid cultivar. The sequence goes on from JXCR01143287.1 coordinate 8,928, forward strand.
CAACACGTCCGGTATACCAATTTTGGTAGGAAAAGACACCCATATTACCATATTTTCGACACGAGAAAATTGACACGTAAATCGATGAATTCGCCAAAACGACTTCTGACGGCAAAACAGACAGCGCCGGTGCGTCCGGAATGTCGAAATTACCTAGGGAGGACACTCATTTTGCTAGGGCGCCGCACATAGATAAATCGCATGAAATTTGATATATATATATATATATATATATATATATATATATATATATATACATACATATATAATTTTTTTTTCTTCTAAACCTAAATCCCTAATCCCACGGTTCGCTCGATCGCACGACTCCCTTTCTTCTCGTTCGCGAAGCCGGCCCGGGCCCTCCTCCTTCCTCTCGGTCGTGTGCCCTAGCCGATCCCGATTCTTCTCGCGAAGCTTCCTCGAGGTCCCCTCGTGCTCTGAAAAGCTTCCACCTACTCCCTCTGACGCGCTCCGGCTTTCCCCTCCCACGCCTTTGCAATTCTCGTCGTCTTCTCTCGCGCGATTTGTCGCTTTTCTTGGCTCGGTTCACCGCCCAGGTAAGTGACGGGAGAGGCTTCTGCTCCCTTTTCAACTATAAAACCCCACTTGGGGAAGAGTTCTAGGATTGGCCGAAAATTTTTGGAGAGGGTGGAGGTGCTGCCAAAATCTCCTCTAAATCTCCTTGGTTCGATTTTCTTTGCTCTGTTCATCTCATGTGCTTGAGGCCTTTTGGAAGTGCTGTGGAGAAGATTTGTGGAGGTTTTGGGGCTGAAATTTCGGAGAGTGGGGGAGGTTCTACCGAAATCTTGAATGATTCTCACCTTTCGGTTGGTCTGTGCTTTGTGTGCTTGGCTCTTTGCCGTTCGATCCTCCCTGGTCTGAGGCCCTCTTCCTTCCTCTTTCTTCAGGCATTTGGGAAGTAAGAATTTCACTGCTTTTCTTTTGAATTTATTTGTGAAATACTTCATGCTATGAAAAGTGTTCCGATGTTATTGGTTTAAATAGGAAGAATCATCTTCTTCTATCCTCTTAAGTTTGGTTTATTGGCTTGGTATTCAAATGAGTTGAGAAGTTTGTCATGGGATATGAGATGGATCGGCTTGGGGAAAACATTAATCTCACTTAGATTAATTCTGGTTATGCTTAAGCCTTCATTATGCATTTCTCTCCTTGCCAACTTCTTTATAAGCAAGCTAGTTGAAACTTTGCTTAAATGTTGTTTAATGTGGGTTGAAATTTTGAGAGAGGAAAGAACATAAATGTGGTTTCTTTATTTTTCTCCCCTGAAGTTGTATATGATGGATTTCGGGTTTTATGTTGTTGGGCGGCCACGCAACGAGAAAAAAGGAGTTTGAAATATGGGAAAAGCTATGTGAGCAAAGTTTTATGTAGACTTTTCTAAATCTAATACAGAAGCTGTATAACAATTTGTTTCAAAGAAATTCACATACATACCACCCTAATTCCTGCATATTTACATATCTAACACCCAAATTTCAATTCTCACATATGTGCTATCTTGTCTATGCATGCAATTGTGTTATTTCTTTTGGACTATCAAAAATTTGGGTGGTATGTATGTAAGTGCTACATATTTAAATACTTAAGAATTGAATGGTTTGTATGTAAATTTCTCTAGGCAAGATTTTGTCACTTGTTCTTGTGGTGGGCAATAAGGTAGAAACATTCGTTCTAAGCTTTTAATGTAGCTGCAGATTCTAACCTGTTTTAATTATATTTTGGGCTGCAATTTTAGCCTCGTAGTGGCTTGGTTTTGGATCTTGTTTTGGGGGTTCGGTTTTGCTTCATGTTGCTGCCCTATCATGTTTGAAACATAAGTTGAATGAAAATTTTGGTTTTAAGCCTTTTTGGAGCTTGATATGGTAGTTCGGTTCCACTCCTTGTCATTGCTTCCCTATTTGAGATACATGTTGAGCATGGAGTTTAATCTCTTGGAGGCCTTTGGAGCCTGTTTTTGGGGGGTTTGATGTTATCTCTACTATTGCCCCTCTATTCAAAGCTTATTTATGAAATTTCATTTAATTTTGGGGTTCTGGAGGTATAATTTCGAGACTGTTTTGCTGCCCCTACCCAGAACATGTAGTTTGGACACTTTTTTATGTTGGTTTTGAGGGCTCCCTTGCTGCCCTTACCTGAGATCCATTATTTGGGCATCTTATGTGTTGGTTTTGATGGGATTATTAGTAGTTGAAGTATTATAGTTGTTGCCTGCGCTGAAATTATGTATTTTGCAATCTCTCTTGATGGATAGATTCCTCTTTTGGCGCATTGGTTGACTGTCAAGGATGTTGGAGAGGTTGGCAAAACAAAAAAATTGAGCAGGCTCGCATATTTATTCGTGAATTGGCCGAAATTGTTGATGGATGGGAATTATCCAGGGACATTGAAAGCTTATGAAATATTGTGAATTTTGATGTGCTTGAAAGTCTTAAATGCTACGAGCATTTGAAGAGTTTGTCCATCGTTTCATGCAAGGATGTAAGCTATACAAAATTGTTGGAAATTGCATATGAAACATCAAAGAGGCTTATAGATTGGAAACTTCGATGAAATTGAGCTTACGAAAGATATTTTTGGAGGATTGATACCGGCGTTAGGAGGTCATTTTGACTCGGGTTGGTCCAATTTAAAAAAAAGTGAGAAAGTGATATCCATTTCGGATTGATTCAGGGATTTTCGGGTCTTCATTTTCGAATCTTTTTGTCACGAGCTTTGAGGGTTGATTCATCATTTATTCTTTTTGATGTTTTAGGTGGATCAGTCCCTCCTCTCTCTCACCCCATTTTTGTTCTTTTCTTTTCCTTGTTTCTTGGTTCGGTTTTCGATGCTTATGTCCGATGCATAAGTGTCCACGTATAGTCTTTTGCTATACGTGAAACCATCAAACAAGGTCGCAAGTAGTCGTTTTGGGGCGTAAGGTGTTGATGATAAAGGCGAACCCGAAGATAGAGCAGAATGATGTCATATTCTATAACATCAAGATCCAGGCATTTGATGAAAAATAGGATAACGACATCCTTCACCGGCATAAGTCTAGCGGGAGTTGGCTCGAACCTCCTCAGTTTGTTGGCAGTCCCACGCCTGACAATGTAATCGACTCGTGGATAACGAAAATTTCTAAAAAAAATATAAATTTTGACAAACCCTTTTCAAGAAAAAACATACTTTTCTACGAAACAAAAATTAATAACTCTTCTTTGCATGTTTAAAATTTGTATGCATGTTAAAAGCATAAAACACACTTTAAAGTTGATTATCCACGTGACGAATACTTGTTTAGGCTGGGAAACAACCCCTTAAGTGAAGTTCAAGACACACTTCTAGACGAGTGACGGGTTCTATACATTCGGGTGACCGAGTAGCCTTCGCGGACCCTCGAGTATAAATATATATCTGAGCCTAGCCCCATACGAGTGCTTGCGGTCCCCCTCACTCGAACTTTTTTTTGTTTTATCAAAGTTTTGGGACAGGACACTCGTGTTACTTTTCCTTTCTTTCGGGATTTCTCCAAGATTTTTGTGGATTCTTTTTCTTTTCTTTTACTTGAGTCTTTTCTTGTTGATTTTCTCGAGTTTTCCGTCATGTGTTGTTACACTCTTCTTCGGATTTCCTGGACGACGTTTTTTTCAGACTTCGCTTTTTGTGATGCATTTAGACTTGCTATACTTAAGGAACAACAGATCTCACGGGCGTACAAGTTTGCTTTACATTTTATAGTGTTTCATTTTTCTTGTTTCTACCTGCTACTGTTCTTTCTGTACAGTATGTTATATTATTCCCGTTTCTGTCTGCTATTGTTCTTCCTGCATAGCATGTTATACTATTCATGTTTTTACTTGCTACTATTTTTCCTATACAACATGATATACTATTATTGTTTTCTACTTGCTACTGTTCTTTATGTATAACATGTTATACTATTCTTATTTCTACCTGCTACTGTTCTACGTGCATCCTACTGTTTGTCCTGTATTGCACATTTTATATTATATAGCTTTAAGCATGTCTTCTTTTATATAAGACATTTAAAGGACTACAACCATAGAGTCGTTTGATTTGACATCGTAACTAGACACCCTAGAAAACTTAAACTCGTCACGACAAGGAGCTTGGAGCGAATATCGTGGGCAGCACGATGAGGAACAACTTTAAGGTGGATCTGCAGCAGCAAAACACATTCACATCACCTATCACATTCTTTAGTTTAAATAACAACCCATAGGATCACTCTTTAGGCTTTTTGTACAACTCTGTTGTATAATTATAAGTCCTAACGCTTTAGGATTTCAAGGTTGCCGTGCGGTACGGTGTAAATACTCCCATCTTTTTAGGCTATTTGCACAGTCCGACATTGTGCAAACATAAGTCCTAAATAATTTGCAGGATTGAAATATCAAATTAAATCATTTCAAAAGAAATAAAACCGAACAATAGGATAGTTGAGACATCTCGGGGGTTTCTCCTGGATCTGTGATCCCCTACTTTCTTCTCATTGGATTCCTTAAATAATTGTTCCTATTTTGAGGTATTTCCATTTGATTTTCCCATGTCCAACCGTGAAAACCTAAACTTTGAAATCTTGAAAGCAAAATCATCTGATCTTAATCGAGAGTCTTCTTAAGTGATTTCGATCATTTAAGATGTAATTAACTATCCTTGATCTTAATCAAGAGTTTTCTTAATTGACTCGCAGTCATTTAATATATAATTAACTATAGGGGCTTGCCTCTATAGGGAATCAGGAACCCAGATAAAATAAACCTTATCTAATGTTCGTATTAGGTAGGGGAACTTGTCGGTAAATAAGTCAATTTTGCAGACCAAACGAATGTCACAAATTGTTTAGTCTAGATGATTGAATCCCTATTACAAGTGGTATATTTATTCTTCGTTATAAGTGTATTACTTGTAGTATTGTATTAAATCATCTAAACTATTTAAAATGTGAGACTCGTTTGGTCTCACTTATTTTAAAAATTAAAATGTTATTTTTAAAAATAAAAAAAAGTTATATTTATATTTAAATTATTTTCAAAATCACAAAATCATTCACCTTTTATAATCACAAATTAAAAAAAAAAAACAGCCGACAGCGGGTCGCGTTACTTGGACTGAATTAAGCAGTTCAGCAACAGGCTTGTACCGCTGCAGCAGGGAGGTTCGACTGAATCGGTCGGTGCTTCTCACAAGGGTTGCCCCCTCCCCTCCTAGTTATTATAAATATTTTGTTTGATGTTTTAGGGTTCATTTTTGGTTGAGTCCCTATTCAAGNCGGCTTATTTGGACTGAACTAAGCAGTTCAGCAACAGGCTTGTACCGGTCCAGCAGGGAGGTTCGACTGAATCGGTCGGTGCTTCTTAGGGCAAGGGTTGCCCCCTCTCCCCTCCTAGTTATTATAAATATTTTGTTTGATGTTTTAGGGTTCATTTTTGGTTGAGTCCCTATTCAAGCTTGTTGTTGGCTACTATCTTCCTGTTTAGGATTTTATCCGAGGGCGAGAAGGTGCTCCAGATGTAACTCGTCCGAGGTGTGATCTTCTTTAAGGGTTCAAGGGGTGTTTCGGCTGTAGATCGCTCGCGCGGGGATAATTATCTGTTATGAATCCCCCTTTGTNTTGTCTAGGATTTTATTCGAGGGCGAGAAGGTGCTCCGGATGTAACTCGTTCGAGGTGTGACCTTCTTCAAGGGTTCAAGGGGTGTTTCGGCTGTAGATCGCTCGCGCGGGGATAATTATCTGTTATGAATCCCCCTTTGTTCTCGTACACCCCTATCCCTCTACCGTCTGCAGTCCTAAGCCTACGCCTCCTCTCTATTCCATCCACCGATCCCCAATTACCCTAACTGTTGCCATCACAAGCTCCGCTAGCCGACTGACACAGGGCTCATGGGTGGCTAACCGGGCGTAGGTCCAACCCATCTGGACCGCTAGTCCCCTTGGAGGGGGCCCCAACTGCCCCCTCCTACTTCTTTTCCTTTCTTTTTCCTCCCCTCGTTGTTTTTCATTTTTCTTTATTTCCTTACTTGCCTCCCTAAACCTTTCCTAATTTTATAACCTTTCATAAAAACTAAAATATGATTTTATTCTCCTTCTAATTTTAAAAGCCTTGCATTAAATCTGAAATATAGTTTAATTTTCTTCCCTATTTTAAAAGTCTTGCTTAAATTCTGAAATCTGATATTATTCATTTCCTATTTTAATGTTTCCAAAAGTTGAGTCATTTCTTAATAAAATGATGTTCTTATGTCTAGGGTAAGGGCCATATCTTCAAAATCAGATTTTAGTTTATCTAAATATTTTCCCTCTCGAAGGGTTGTATCGGACGACGTGGAAGGTGCTCTGGCTGTAACCCCATCCGAGGTGGCGTTTATCTTCCTTACTCTGACCACGAGCTGCTGTCCTGCAGTATAGTCGTCTGGTTATTTCTGCTTCCTAATCCAGACCGCCGGCCAATTGCCCTGTCGTCTCATAGCTGACTGAGCAACCCCTGACAGTCCTCCCTGATTAGTGCCGACTTCCAAAAGACAGCCTCACTGTCTCCCTGTTGTTTTTCCAAAGCACCACAACCCTTTGCTGCCTCCCTAGACCGCCGAGAATCCCCTTCCCCTACAGCTTCTTTGCAGGGTCGCAGCTCCTGCTGCCTCCCACACAACAGCCTGCAACCCTTCTCCATCACTGTTCTGCTCCCATGCTCCTCTGCTCAGACTGCCTTTTGTGCCCGCGCTCCTTAGCTCTGACCGCCTTCCTTGCCTCTGCTACTTGGCTTCGACCGCCACTAATGCCGCCACCGTGTGCCAGTCCACGACGACGTCCTCCACTTCTTCTAGCTCTGGTTCGACTTCTCTACGAGTGCTGACTTACTCTCACTTGATTTCGCTCTGGCCATCACCATAGACGCCGCTCCTACACCATTTCTCTAGACTCCCTCATCGTCGAGCTTGTTGTGTCTTTTTGTGTTGAGTCTTTTTTGTAATGTTTTATTTTATGTTTTGATTCGTGCATTGTCTTTCTTTCATTGAGTCCATGTTGTAATCATTTTTGTAAGTTATTAATAAAATTCGTGTCTTGCATCGTGGTTTGGGTTAACTCTGGTATCATTGCCCCTTCTGCTGCTGCTGGAAACACGTTATATTTACCAGCGGAATATTACATTAGGACTCCTAACGTAGAGCTACGTTCGGAGTCCACTGATATGCAGACACGTGGAGGTGACAAAAAAATAAAAAAATCGTTTTAGCTTAAGGGAATATTCCTTCAGTGTTATTTCACATTATTCATGTGTTATTGTGGTGGTATTCATGTGTTTTTGTGTTCTGGGAATATTTCCGGTGTTATAATAACACAATATCACATCAATGCTACCACAATAACACTTGAATAACGCGAAATAACACATAAGGAATATTCTTTTGTGTTATCGGGTCGGATCACAGGAAAACGCACGCGTTTTCTTGATGTCAGGTGTCTGCATATGAGTGGACTCCGAACACAGCTCTACGTTAGGAGTTCTGATGTAAAGTTTTTCCACGTTTCCCATCCTAGCGCCACTTGTTTTTCCTCACCATACAGGTTAGACCGCCCCCTCTCCCATCTGTATCCAACCATACCCCCGACCCTTTAAACCTTCCATCCACCATCAAAATCCTCATCCACACCACATCCCAACAATTACCACCGGCCCCCACATCCACCCATCAAAGTCCACAGAGCATCCTATCCAACCCTAGTCGGATATTAGTTTCATATTGTGTTTTTGTGTTATTTTGAGTTTCAAATGTAACCCGTTGCTGTTTTGAATAATAAAATTTTGTTTTCCTATCGAATTTTTGGTTTAACTCCGGTATCACATGGAGGTGCGAGCATTATAACAAATTGTGATATACAAAGGAAACATGTTGGAAGCGTCATGGTAAACCTGCGAATTGAAAGTCAAAATCCAAATGAAAAGGTCAAACTTATCAATTCTCTGCCAAGAAAACTAAAGAGCCGTTTGCAAGCTTGGTTGTAATCCTTTTCACCAAGGAGCCATTAGAGCATCTGCATAAGTTATTTCAATCTCCTAAATTGTCATTGACTCTGCCTTACTTTTCAGTACAAAATGGTAATTTTTAGCCATTGTATTGTTAGGTGTTAATTCTAATTTTGTTCATTCTTCGATAATTGATTCTGATAAAACTGGTCACATGGCTGGTTGTTAAAAAATTTTCTCATCCTATAGATCTTATGTAGGCAATAAAAATGTAAAAATTGTTGATGGTTCACTGTCAGTAATTGCTGGGATAGGAGCTGTCAAACTCACCTCGTTATTAACAATTCACGATTACTTCTTGTTCTTGATTTTTCTTTTATTTTATTGTCTATTAATAAAATTACTTCTGATCATTGGTGTCAAAGTACTTTCTACTTTTCTTATTGTAAGTTTCAAGAATTGATTACTGAGAGGATGATTGGTGGTGCTAAGGAAAAAGAAAAACTATTATTTTTACGATGAACTTGATGTGAATATATAATGTCAAAGTACTTGTTTTAATTCTTGAATTTTTTTAAAAGACAATGATATTATGTTATGTTATTATAGGATAGGTTATACTTATTTTTAGTATTTAAAATTCTTGTTTTTCAATTTTTTTAGAATAAAATTTATCTTCTTTTCAATATGAAGTTTGTTAGTTTTTCGAACATGGTCTCTTTTCCTCCCTAAATTTACAAACCAACTACGCAATTTACTCTAATTTATAGTGATATATATGATCCTTCTAAACATCCTACATACTCTAGGAATAAATAGTTTGTGACATTTACTGATGACCACACTAGGGATAGTTGGGTGTATTTAATGAAAGAGAAATATGAAGTAGAAATAATTTTCAAAAATTTCTATATTATGATACAAACACAATTTCAAAAAATTTATTCAAATATTACTGAGTGATAATGACCGACCGTATTTAAAAATATTTTGGTTAATTTTTTTATGAAAAAAAGGATAGTTCAATAAAGCTGTTATGTTGATTTACCACAATAAAATAGTGTGACTGAAGGAAAAGAAAAATACTTATTAGAAGTAACTCGGGCATTTCTATTTACAAATCAGGTACTAAAACATTTTTTGGGTTAGGCCATTCTTACTGCTACATTCTACATTAATAGAACACCCAATAAAGTTATTAACTTGAGAACATTTTTTAAGTTTTGATGTTATGCATAAAATTTACCCAATAAATCGGTTCTCGTCTTCCTTTCCTTTAAAAATTTGTGTGTACTGCAATTGTATGTATTCATAGTTATAATCAAGGAAAATTTTAACTCTTAGTCAAATAGTATGTATTTTTTTGTTATGCATCCACCCAAAAAGGGTATAAATGCTTTGATCTTAATTCTAAAAAAAAATGTTTAACATGAATGCCGCCTTTTTTAATTATAATTCTTTGTTCACCTCATTTTCAAGGGGGATGGAAAAAAGATTCAACTACTCTTTTTCAGATTTTTTTTTTTAAATTGAAGACTCACAAAAGAGTATCTCTTCAATCTTGATCTAAAAATTCAATCTATGTTATATCAAGAGAAATTAGGAGAAAATGAGTCAAAATTTTTTAGATATTGAAGATGATTCAGATATTTCTATAGTGCTATCTCGCGATGTTCACAATCTTATAATAACTAACAAAGAGGGAAAAAAAGAACTATGACATTGACACCATTTGATATTATCAACTCGTGATAAAGGACAAGTCAAAGGAAAGAGTCTACGAATTCTTTTGCAAAGAATTCATGAACCTTCCAGGTAATGTCCTCATTGAATCTTTACCTTATGGTCAATTCACTTCATCTTTGAGTTCTGAGTCTTTTAGTTCTGAACTTGAGTCTGGCCCTAATCCTAAATCTAATGATTATAGTCCTCCCATTACTGCTTATAAGGGAGGTGAGGTCTTGCTCCAACATTCATTGTCTCATTCTATGTCATTTGAAAATCTCTCATCAATTTTTTTGGCTTTAACTTAATTTGTATTTTATGAAGATTCCTACTATGAAAGATGCTCTTAAAGTTTCAATGTGAAATAAGGCTGTCTTTGAGAAAATGAAAACTTCGAGAAAAATGCCATGTGGGAATTGGTTGATCCATCTAGAGGGAATAAATCCGTCGGATGCAAATGTTTGTTTGTATTCAAGTATAATTCTGGTCTCTCTTTGGAACAATACAAGACCCTATTGGTTGCCAAGGGATTCAATCAAATTTATGACATTAATTACTTAGACACTTGCCCCTAGCCCAAAATTAAACTTTATAAAAGTTTTTCTCACTTACAACTAATCTTGACTTACCCCTATGATAGTTGGATATAAAAAATGCATTTCTCAATGGAGACTTGGAGAAAAAAGTGTATGTGGATGCATCTCTATAATTTGGTGATAACTTCAGTGCAAATGTGTGTAAACTGCAAAGTCCTTATAAATGTTGAAGCAGTCATCGAGAGCGTGATTTGAGAAATTCACACTGTTTTTGGTATAATAAAGGGCAAATGGATCATACAATGTTTTTCGAACATTCAAATGATAGGAAGATAACCGTATTGATTGTGTATGTGGTCGATATAATTCTCACGGAGATGACGTATATGAAATGAACCTGTTGACGACTTCCCTCTCATTAGTTTTTTAAACCAACGACTTGGGATCTCCAAGGTATTTTCTTGGCATGGAGGTTACTAGACCGAAGAACAAGATTATTGTTTCTCGACATAAATATGTTCTTGATTTTCTAAAGAAAATTGAGATGAGCAATTGTGGGCCTGTAAACTTTTCGACTCAATCAGAAACTGGGAGATGGAAATGAAGGTGTGCAATGAATAAAGCATGATATCAAAAGTTGGTGAAAAATTTATATACTTACCACATATGTTTACTGTCAAGCATAATTCTATTGGCTCTCTGGAACAATATAAGGCCTGATTGGTTGCCAAAGGATTCACCCAAAACTATGACATTCATTATTTAGAGACATTTGTCTCATCCCAAAATTCTTCTATCACTTACAACTAATCTTGATTGATCTCTACAATAGTTGAATTTAAAAAAATGCATTTCTCAATGGGGACTCAGAGGAAGAAGTGTATATGGATGCATTTCCATGATTTAGTAAGAAGTTTGGTACAAATGTATGTAAGCTAAAAAGTCCTTATACGGGTTGAAGCAGTCACCGAGAGTGTGATTTGAGAAATTAACAGTTTTTGTTAAAGGTCAAGGGTATAATTAAGGGCAAAGAAATAATATTATATTCTTCACGCATTCAAAGGATGGAAAGATTATCGTACTGATTGTGTAAGAGGACGATATAGTTCTCACCGGAGATGACATATATGAAATGAACTTGTTGAGAACCTCTATCTAGTCAATTTTTTAAACCAATGACTTAGCATATCTAAGGTATTATCTTGGCATTGAGGTTGCTATACTGAATGGAAAGTACCGCTTAGACTGAAAGGAAAGTTTTATAAAATGGTGGTGAGACTTGCAATGCTCTATAGTGCTGAATGTTGGCCTTTAAAAGAGAAGCATAATACTAAGTTAAGTGTTGCTGAGATGAGAATGCTTAGGTGGATGAGTGGCTTTACACTTAGAGACAAAATGTGAAATGAATATCTTCGTGATAGGGTTGGTGTAGCTTCTGTGACGAACAAAATTAGAGAGTCCTCTTAGATGGTTTGGTCATATTAAACATCGATCATCTGATGATCCGATTAGGAGAGTTGATGTTTTAGATTCAACTTATGCTAAGAAAGGCAAAGGTAGACCTAGGAAGACTCGGGCTTACTGTATAGAAAATGATCTTAATATATTAGAACTAAATGAAAAAAATGACACTAAACATAACACAATGGAGAAAAAAGATTCATGTAGCTGACCCCACGTAGTGGGATTAAGGCTTTGTTGTTGTTGTTGTTGTTGGAGGTTGCTATATTGAAGAACATGATTGTTTCTTCCTAACATAAATATGTTCTTGATCTTCTAAAGGAAATAGGGGTGAGCAGTTGTTGGTCTGCATGCACTCTGATTGATCCCCTGGGAGATGGGAATGAAAGTGATGCAATGAATACAACTTTGACCTGAAAAGTTTGTGGGAAAATTTATATACTTCTCATATATGCGGCCAAATATTGCATTTATTGTAAATTTGGTTAGTCAATTTATGGATTCTCCCCATGAGAAACACCTTGAAGCTCTTATACGATTCTCATATACGTTAGAAATACACCAGACAAGAACCTACTCTTTCAGAAGACCACTGATGTATATTGGGCGGCTTCAATTGTTGACCGAAGACCGACGTCTGGATACTATACTTATGTCTTGGGAAATCTGGTTATATGACGAAGTAAGAAACATAATATGGTGGCAAGGAGTAGTGTTGAGGCACGATATCGAGCTATGACTAATGGAGTATATGAAATTTTATGATTGAAGATAATTCTTGAAGAACTGTGGATTCCAATAAACATATCAATGCAGCTGTACTGTGACAATAAAACTGCCATCAACATTGCAGAAAATATGGTGCAACATGATCGTACAAAACATATGGAGATTGATAGACACTCATAAAAGAGAAGATTGATCGTGGAGTTATTCACATAACTTTCACTCCAATAGCACAAAAAATAGTAGATATCTTTACCAAAAAACTTTTCAAGCCTATTTTTAGTTCATCGTAAGCAAGTTGGACATGATAGATATCTATGCTCCCAACTTGGGGGTGTTGAAAATTTAGATATCTTCTATTTTTGTTATTGTCTATTTTTAGTAGTTTCTACTTTTAGAATTATCTATTGCTGGTAATTCTTATTTTTCTTTTTTCTAGCATGGAATTTTGTTTCTTTCCCAATGTGGTGGTCTTCCACTGCTATTTATCTTATAACCGTGTCTCAGGAAATTGAAGAGGAATAATTATTTTTCTGCTCCAAGAAACTGCAGTGCCTTGAGTTGACTACTATCTTTAAATCTAATGTCTCTACTTGTATTCTGCATTGCAATAACAGTTATGGCCATGAAATTAGAATTTTTCCTTGTATTACTGAGAAACGTAGACCAAATTTGACTATTAATTATTAGTTAGATGACAGGTCAGAGCTTTATCCACAAGGGTTGCTTTGTTTATTGACATGTTCTTAAGGAGGCTATGTGGGTGTGTTTGTGTAAATTTTTTTAGCAATTTCCAAAAACGATTTAGTTACTTCTAGTTATTTAAGTTTTTTGTAAGAAGTGCATCTTTTAAGACGATTAAAGTGAAAGTTTGGGCAGTCAGGATCTTTGTGGGTTCAAGCTGGCTGATCAAATATTGACTAATCTGGAAGCTGTGTAGTGCAACATTAACTAATTAATAAAAAAATGGTTGTGAAAGTAAGAGAAGGGATAAAAGTTTCTTAAATGTAAAAAAAATCAGAAAACCTTTTTAGATAATGAGATTAGAGAACTTTACATTAAATGGTTTCCAAAACTGAGTTAAATAGTCATTGCAAGATTTAAGCTGCAAGCTGGCCCCATGTACTTTTTGTTGATGGTTAGAGGCGAGCATTTGGGGTGTATGGGGAGTGGCTTGCGCTGTAATATGTAAATGGTGCAAATAATTGGTCTTGGACTACTGAGATGCTTGAAAATTTGGTATAGCCAACTTTGGAACTACTAATATGTACTGATAATACTTTTAGAGTTTTTAAAATTGGGGATGGGTTACCATCGAAAAACCTCTCCCACTCGTCTATTCCATGTTTTATATGACCTCACACACAACCTTATAGCGACTCTATTGTTTATATTTTCCTTTGCTTGACACCCATAGAAATCCTCTCCATGTTCTGTCGCATGTGCTTTCCAATCCACAATTCACCAATCATTAAACTTATGCATAATCTCTCTAGTGATCTTTGCATCTCACTCTTCACACCGTGACCTCCAACTCCCACTGCTTTGTGCTTTTGCTTACCGTTTATAAGCACAAGCCTCCTTCGCACTAGCTTCTCCCTTTGTTGTTCTTCCGTTGTGTGGTTGTTGCCATGCCAATTAATAGAATCTAGTTTGGGATTTTGATGTACCAAGGTGGGAATAGATGATCAAACATAAGTTAAGAATTTTGTAACCGTTTAAAAAAATTTCTTATGTACAAATAAGTTCTCAAATATCATAAGAAAGCTACTAAAACATAAACTTTCATTAAAATAAAACAGATCTTATATTTAAACTGAGATGTGTGCGCATATCCTGAACTTTTTGTTGCAGAGATTGCAGAATTTATATCTAGGATAAACTATATTTTATTTTTGTAGAATTCTGAAATACTAATTTTCTAAGTTCTCCATTTGTGGGCTTATTTTTTTTTGGTAAGAATGCGACTGTCATGCTCTGCATTCGTCTATAAAATCAAACAACATGTTTTGCTTGACAGTATGTTTTAACTTTTTTGATGTAGGCCATCACAATAGTTATATGCCTCCTTAAAGTCCATTCTTTTATTTAGCAAATTTTAAATTGATTTTTTTTTTTTTGAATTTCGTGAGCCGTAAACCTTTGAAAAGCTTTTTTAACGAGTGAGTGACAGGTTGAGAATTTTAGTTGTATTCATGAGGTGAAGTGCAGAAAAATTCTGTGTCTTGCAGGATTGATGCTCTTTCTCTTCTCCCGGTATATGTTGGAGGCCAGGATGTCCTGAAGATATTGTCATTTTGTCCATCTGTTCAGAAGGCAGTTAAGGTTGGTCTTATTATGCTAGTCAGCCGTCTTGATCATGTAATTTTTGCTCATTATTGCCATTTATGTTTTGCAGTCTTCAGATGCTATAATATTGGGAGACTCTTGTGTGTTTAGCTGCAAATATGTCAAGGTGAGATGCTAAAGCTTGCTAATCATAAATGCACATCTTATTTTATTTATTTTTCTCGTATTTTCAAATCCTTTTTGCATTGTTTGTTAGACTGATTTCTGGTAAATATAATCTTTCAAATAGTTAATCACCTCACAGGAGTATTTTATGCACAAATTCGATAGACGTACACTATTCAAGTTCCATGAAGACCAAAAACCTTGTGTGGCATGCAAAATTAGCGCAAAATTTTTTCTACGTGATCATGTCAAAACTTCTCGTTATGATGATATATGCTATAAGTTATTTAACCTTACAAAACTTGCATGCTTCCCTTCCCATTACTGAAGTATAAAGTCGTCAAAATCTGTTGATGAAGTACAAATCAAATATATTAGTCTAGAATATAAGCCGACTTATATTCTAGAACAAATAGTTATTTATGATTAATACTTTGTGCACAATGAATTTTATGTGCTTATTACTTGACTTTTTCAATTTGATATTAGATTGACATTTGAATCTCTGAGCTCTGAAAATTTTGATTTTTGGACTCTCAATTTGTGTTTGTTGTTAGAGAGCTTTGAGGGTCAAATTTTTTGCAGACATTAGATTTAGATATGACACTACCCATAGATTTTACTCCCATTTTGCGAAGACCTTTTGATAGAAGGTTCTAGATTTCCTATAGGCTCAAACCTCTATGGTTAATTACCCCTTTCGATAATAAGAGAACACTTTTGATTATGGCTAGTCTTTAAATATTGGTTATTTAAGGTATACTAGCAATGGACATAGGGTTTAAGCTGTAAAATTTCTTACTTGGAGCTTAAAGCAGGAGGGGGAAATGATGATGAACTTGATCAAGATCCCATTGTTCTGTTGTCCCGGGCCGTCATGCTCCCTGATCTATTTAATCAGAAGAGGTAGTCGATTCAACCTAACTGAAGAATCATTGTCAGCAATCATGGGTTGCGTCGTTCAAGGGGCCCTTGTAGATCTGAGATGGATGTTTTTTTAAGGGACACATTTATGTTCACTAAGCTAACAAAAGGTTTTGTGCAAATTAGGTGTACCCTTATGATTTGCAACTCAAAGGCCAGAAAATTATTGAGGAATATACAGGTTGCGGCTGTGACCGTAATATATTGATGTCAGTTGGTGGCAACCACCCGGTCAGAGGGCTTTGATCATAACTTTTATTTTGTAGAAGACCAAATTGCGTAGGGGACTTGGGTCACATCCTTACTGGCTTGAATTACTTTTGAGTGTGGATATAATTATACACTTGATATGACATTCTCTCTGTGCAAGTTGAATTCAATCCGGAGTTTATCACCCTCGATAAACTGTGGTTGATGAAGTTCATTTTAATTCATTAACTAATTAATTTTATCTTGAATTTTTTGAACTATTTGCTTTAAAAACTTTGTTTTAATTAATTTGAAGTTGACCAATCTCGTTGAAATCTTCAATTAATACAACCATCATTGGGGATTTGAACTTTTAAAACTTTTATGCTTGAAATTTATTTGAAATTCATTAATTTTGTTATCTTTAGAATACCAGTTTTGTCAACTCCAGTCATGATGAGGAGGATCATACTAGATGATTTGAACTTGTAAATTTTATATATGTGATTTAGACATTGTTGAAACATACTAGACTTGTAAACTTCAGTTGTTAAGAGGAAAATCAAATTAGTTGAGTGAGACTTACAACTCTAATCTATAGACAAGACGGTTTGATTGATTACTTTTCAAAATATGAACTATTTGAGTGCAAATTTGGCCTTAACCCACATAGCTTTCTTAAGCTATTTGTTAGAACATTTAGAATTCTAGCTAGGGCTCATGCAAGTGGCGAATTTTCTTAAACAATGTCACATTGGCCCACACATTATTCTCAAATCTTGTATTTAAAAATTTAATTTATGGATCAGAGCACATGCGGGCAGATGCTTTCGAAATCGTGCACACATTTCAAGTGCGAGACTTATAATCATCCAAATCTCTCCTAATCACTTGAATATTCATTGCTCATATGCATGCATGTTATACTTGACAAATTACTCTGATGCAGTTTATGCAATTTATGCATTTTTATAGTGGCATTCAACATATCTAGGGATTGTAATTGTACATTTTCTAAAAATGCTCGCACATATCTTATTGTCATGCATTGAAATTGGGAATATGTCTTAAAATACGGAAGCTAGCTTTAAAACCATTGAAATTTTAGTGATTTTTCTTTTATCTCATTAAAATGCATGCATGTACATTGAAAATGCCGACACAACTACTTGAAAGATTGCAGCATATTGTACAAATCTCAAGGTGCTGATTATTAACTTACAACTCATGAAATCATTTAAAGTTTTTTGAAAGCTTATGTGCTAATTTTATATTAAGAGCATGCACAAAATCACATTTACTTCTTCAAAAGATCGCCTTCTGTTTGTTTTCGAGTTAGAATTGCAGATTCTGTTGTCGGTTTTCAGACTTTTAGAAGCCTCATATTTGAATCATATTTCAACCTTTATGGGATTAATTTGAATTTTAAAAGCCAAAATTCAAATTATTTTTAAATCCTTCCCAAATTCAATTTATTATTTTTTTAATTTTCTTATTTTTAATCCCAAATAGCCTAAATTTGAAAACCCAACTTCAATTTATTGTCATGCCCTAAGAGCCTACATTTTAAAAAGTTTTGTTCCAAATTATTTTGAAACTCTAAGAGCTTCAAATTCAAAGCCCAAATTTAAATTATTTTTAAATCCTATATTCAACTTTTATTTTAAAGTTCACATTTTAAATTATTTCATAAGTTAGTCCAAAATCGTAAGTTATTTATCAATCCAAATCACTCAAAAAATTTGGCAGTTTCACTGTGTCAAACTTTGTTAGAGTGCACGGGGAGAATGCCAATTTTCTTAATAGTCTTAAAAGACTCGTATGTTAGTGTCGTAAGACACTGCTGCCGAGGAGCAAAAAAAAATTTTTTTAACCCACAGTCTTATAAGTTGATATAGGCTTTCAATGTACTGGCAAAAATATTAAATAACCCGCAAGCATTTCCCCAAATATGCTTTACCTTCCCTAAATGGCACTTAATTCCCAAGCACATGCACTTGCGTTTTTTTGGATGAGTATTTTAAATCTTCTGAATTTTAAAAAAAATTTCAAACAAGTGCAATTTTTCCAAACCGTACTTAATTCCCGAGGACGGGTACTCAAATATCCTCGAATTGATATTTAAAAAAATTCATCCCCAACCTCACTTTGTTATAACTTTGCGAGTTGGATCGACAGCGACGATGATAATCAACGATGAAATGATGAACCACTGAAATAAAATAAAATGATTTACTTTTATTATTTTTATACAATATGAAATACAATATATGAAATGGTAAAGTGGGGAATTGGGTTCAGATAGGTGCGGATTTGGTGCAAGTGAAATACGAGATTGGTGGGCTTGACTCAGGCTAGTAATTTAAGGAAATAGGGTTGCGGGTTGGGCTTGAGATCAAACTGTGAAAAGTTGGGGTTTCTCTGTCATATAGAATAGTGGAGGCCTCAGTTTTTGTGCTTTCAAATAGAGGAAAAAAAGGAAACAAATGGTAGTTTGTGCAAATAAGGATGGTAGTTGGGTTCAGGATAGAGTGGATGGGGTGCTGTTGTGTGCGAACACAGAGAAGAACAAGTTTGAAGAGCGGTTTAGTCTGTGGCTCAAACAGGGAACGAAGATTGCTGTGAGGGTTTGAGGAGGTGAAGAAGTGGAAGGGTTGATGGCTCTGTTCACTTAAAGGCGCAGAGCTTTTCGGTGCAGGGAGTTTCGAGGTCTCCAAATGGCGCAATCCTGTCATTGCTACGAAACTTAAGAAGAGGGGAGGCAAAGGCTTTCATAAGCGGCATTGTGCGGGGTGATCAGGCCGAAATAAGAGAAATATGAGAATTTCAGAAAACTTCGTACGCTACAATTTCGTCTGTGATTTCCTCGTTGGCCTAGATCCAATTGTAATGTAAGGGTTGTTGTCACGAAGGGGAGATGCGATAGAGAAACTGGTAAAGGGGACGTAAGGCTACAATTGATTGGAGCGAACAACATAAGGATGAGGACTGCAGTGTTTCGTCTGCTAACAAGGAGGAGGAAGGTTTATGAGGTTTCCTGCGAGAAAAAGGAGTAGGGAGGGCTTCGACTGAGTTTTCTTTTGGAGAGGAAAATGGGAAGTTGGGATTTGCAGTGAACAAGGGAAGTCACTCTCTGCGGTTTGGTGTGATTTAAAGTGAGATAAATGATGAGGGAGGAGTTATGGGAGTATGTCGTGGCTTTTACTTCGAACCAGAGAAACGTCTCGCACAAATAGTTATGGGAAATATTTACTGGTTTGTTGTTTGGGGCTTGTAGAGGGATTCAAAATTAACCTAATATTTGCTAAGTGTAATCAAACATTAATTAATACTATTAATAAATGTTAATAGTCTTTTTTAACATAAACAGAAACTTTAGGTTTATGTGCCTTAGCTGAAGGAAGGAGTCGACGTCGCCAGTTGCTTTGAGTTTTCCTGAGGCCATCACAGTGTTGTGTTGGCGTGCGTGAAGGAGAGTTGCTCGCCATACAGGTTGAAACTGAGCCGCTCGTGAAGGAGAGGTGTGGGCTTAGTTGATACTACATCACTCTCCGTCGAAGCCAGCCAAGAGTCAAAGCATCTTTAGTTCGTGTGTGACGTTGCTATCGAGTCAAGGAAGGCATACTGAGTCGCACTTCTCGTGCGAGGGAGACCGTCAAACCCTAGCTTAGTTAGTTCGAAGAAGAAGAAAGGAGGAGAAGAAGAAGGAGGATGTGCAGAGTGAAGAAACAAGCCTTGTAGTCGACTTGTAAGTGGCTTCAAATAAAAGAGAGTTTAGAGGATGAGGAAGCAAAGGCTTGTGTGCTACAAGGAGGAACTCGTGTTAGCAAAGAGGCAAAATTAGAAGGCTTTAAGTTAAAGGATTTTCTTATTAGAAATTATTAAATTTATGCAGTTGAATTTATATTAAGTGTTTATATGAAATTTTTTTAGGGTTAAGGTGTTTTGTTTAATTAATTAAATTGTTATTAATTAGATATTAACATAATGAATTAAAGAAAATTCGATTCAACGAATTAGGTTTTGGTTTGGACAAAAGAAGTAACGTCAATCAAGGAAGTAACCAAATGATTAAGCTTGTATTGGGGTCATTTAAGACAAGTGTGAATAATTTTTTTATATATATTAATGTTTATTTAATAATAAAATTCTTTAATGCTCTAGATAATTATTGTTATAATTATATGCATGTTGTAAGTTGAAAAATTAAAGTAAATGAAATGAGAAAATGAAAAATGATTTTTCAAGGTCTTTAAAGGGAGTTAATTAAAGACAATAAAATTTAAATGATTAACTCAACCACAAATACCCACAGATGCTACTGATAGTAGATGCTATATAACCTTGCATGATAAAAAAAAATAAAATTTGTAAAGGGGTACCTTTGAATGTAAATTTTTCAGGGTACCTCTGAGGAATTTTAAGGATGTCTTCAGGTTTGATGGTAATACTTAAAACTTCTTAAAGAAATTAAAAATGGGTTAATACTTAAATCAAAACGGGAATGATTTAATTTAAAATAAATGCTTATAGTTGATTATGTAGTGAACTATGTTATTTTTGGTGATTCATGCTTAACATTTGCATACAAATAGAAAGGATAATAAGATTGAAATTGTTTATAAGGTCGTGAAAACTTACGGTTGAATTTAATTATTTTTTTCAAGAAAAAATAAAGATTGATGTATTATAGGAGGGATTTAGTTTACGATATGAGGTCTACAATTGATCGATACTATATTGTTTTGTGATTAGTGTTTTCTCTTTGTACTATTTTTGGTAAAGATATATTGATATATGTTGAATGAGAGATTGTCTGCAATTTATGCTGTTATTTTTTGAATGTTTTTATTTCTATGTAGTGTAATTTGTTGTTTCCTGATTGCTCTTTTATACATTGGAAGACATGAAAACCTGCGGAAAATAAATTAAATGTTAATAATGTCGGACCGCAGTTCTTGATCTATTTAATGTTAAGTCTATCAGACTGGGTCATGCAAAAGTAGTATTAGAGAGCCAAGTTGGATCATGATGAGAAGGAGTCCTAATGTTGATTAAATTATATCATAAATAGTATTAATGAACGGTTAAATGTGTCTAAATATAATCTTTCTTATGTAATTTCAGAAACATGAAAAATCAAAGGGAATAAGTTAGGGATGATGTGGTAGAAACTGATGCAGCTCTACAAATTATTGTGAATTTATATACTTTTACGTAGATGATGACTATAATAACTCATATGATTAATAACTCTCAGACTCAGGCTAATTCTAGTAGGAGAGGTTAAATGGACAAGTATTTGAAGCTATTTCAAGATATGAGGTTGTCTCTCTTTTCTAGAAACGGAAGTCCTGTGAAAGCTTAGAGCTGATTGTTAAGAGTGGAAAGGAGTTTAGATGGGTTGTTTTTTCCTCTAAAGAGGGTTACACGAACCACTTTTGCCTTAGAAGGAGAAACAGATAGATGGTGGTGAGGTCAGTTGCAGGAAAAATTTAGGGGTAGAGCCGACCAATGATATAGTGGGACGAGTTAGTGAATACTTTTTACGACTGTTTCATACCACTTTTAAATAGAAGGCAAATGCATAATAAGTTCATTAGATTTGTGCAGGGAGATAGATCTATTATGTATTATGAAGCTGAATTCACTAAGCTTTCAAGGCATGTGCTCCATTTATTCCAAATGCAGAGAAGTATCACATGTTTTTGTTTGGGTTGAAGGATATGATCTGACAACTACTAATTCCTCTTGGTATTAAAGACTATTCAGTACTAGTGGAGCGTGCTATACGGGTGAAAATTGATTTTTAATAGACCTAGAAGCGTAGGGAATTGCACAAGAGGAAAAGCTTGGAAGAAGTGACACTAATAGTTCATTCTGGAAAGTCTAGTGGGAAGAAGATAAAGCCCTCCACTAAGGGTCCATTTGGGACAGCTTGCGCGTTTCAGGATAAGTTGCTTATCCTGAAACACGGCCTGCGGGTCGACCGCAGGGGTCGACCCGCGGCTTGCGTTTATTGTAAAAATCCAAACGCAGTTTCAGATAAGCTGGTGAAACGCGCGAACCAAACAGTACGACGGCGTTTTGAAAACGCCGCCCGCACTTATAAGCTTCCCCAAACGGACCCTAAAGAAGTTATTAGTCAGACTGATAGTAAAAATATAGAGCCCTATGTTAAGTACGGGAAGCAATACCATGGTGAATGTTTATTTGGTTTGAAGGTGTGTTATTTATGCATACAACCTGGATATCAGATGAGAAATTACCCTCATTTTGCTCAAAGAGCCACATCAAATGCTAACTCAGGAATGGATTTAGCTCACATAATTTTTCAGGAGGGAATTACTTTTAGATGTGGTCTGCAAAAGATGATAGAAGCTGGTACTGTGACTCATAAGAGGCAACCAAGGCAGAACATTTGACCAAGAGTCTATTCTTTAAATCATCAGGACCCTATTCTTTAACTCATCAGGACTTAGAATAATCTATTGTTATTGATGTTGATGCTAGTAGAGTTTGAGGAGTAAATTGTCTTTGGAGTGTTGTGTTAGTTATCTACTGTTGAGCATCATTATGTACTTTCATTTTAAAAATCGAGTGTTGTGTTATTTATGTTGTTATGATTCAAATGTTTGGAGATTTTTTTTTGTTGAATGACATTATCTCAGATGTTGGATTTATCATATATGCTATAGTTATCACTTGAAAAGAATTAAAACTTCTTGAAGATTTGTGAATAGTTCATGTTTAATCTGCATAATGTTTAGACGGTGTGAAGTTCATGGATTCGATGATGAAATTTTATATGGAGACATTGTAATAACTGAAAAATAAAAATAAAATAATAATGATAATTAAATAAAAGAAATTAAAGAATAATTTTGAATTGACCACAAAGGCTCGATCAATAGTCACGATGGTTTTTTTTAAAAGTTGGGTATTTTATTCTAACCACAGTGAAGAAATCATGAGCGACACAAGAGACCCAGGCGAGGCGAGGGAGAAGACGAAATAGAAGAAGAAAAGGAGGCAACACAAACCCTAGTCGAAGGAGAAGTGCTGTTGACTTTATATGTTTCTATTTATGTATTTGATTTTAATTATAATGCTATTAAATTAGTATTAACATTATGGATTAACAATATTAGATTTTGGAGATGCAAAAGGAATAATAATTTTAGATTGTGAAGTGTTCAAAGAAGAGAATTAAGTGGTTAGATTTATGTTTATGATATTATAAATAAACATAAATAATTAAATTGAAAGTACTTTCGATCTTAATTGAATGACAATAAGAATTTGTGGAGAATCAATGAGGCGATTAAGCAATGGAATAAGTACATGAAAAATTCTCCTAAAGGCTTGAGGTTAGTAATTATATTTTTAAATAACAATAATATTTCTTATTACTTGTTGTATTTTTTATTTCAAATTCACTCTTTATATTATATTTCATTGAGACTTAGGTTACAATTGACTTTTCATATTATTTTGCATGAAGCATTCATGAAGCTTTTATGTATAAAGAACTATATTATAATTTTCCTAAAAAGATGTCACATACATGCAAACTCTAGTCTAGGTGTACATATCAATTTATTCACGACCTATAGATTTAGTAAGTGTATTTATTCATTAGTAAATAAATATAAAGTATCTCATGAAAGAAGAATATAGGATATGATGAGTGTATACATGATTGCTTGTATATTTATGAAAAAGAAGTTCACTCCCTTAATGGCAGGAGACGTTAGTGTATTCACACACGTAGATGTTATCCTACTACTTTAGACAATTGTGATCTTTAGGTTGCTAACTGCTGCGCCAACAAGAGAATATCGGCTATGAGTGAGCAGACACCTTTCAACCTCTGATAATCATGTAAATTAGATTACAAATCATTGTCCCAACGAGATAATATTGGTCGGAAATGTGTTTGGTTATATTTTGATGTTTTTCCTAAAACAAATACGAATGTTAATAGCATGAAGTAAAAGTAAAATTAAAGATTAAATATTGAAGAGTACAATTAAAGTTAATGCATATCAATGTATAAGTTTATTCTAATAAGTATATGTCAATGACACATATATTAGATAATTATAAGATTTTTCTATAAATATGAAAGATTAACATGCACATTGTTTTATTTTTGGGCTATTGTAGTTTTGAAATGTGATTACTTCTGGGTTATCTTTAGATAACTGATTATGTTATTTTAATATTTTTTTTAGGTTTAAAATTTTTAATAAGATGAATACTAGAGGAGCTAATGTATACAGGAGGTGAGATCATCAACCACGAATGTAGCTTTTATTGCTTAATTTAAATGTTTCATTTGTTAATTAAAATATTTTTTTTAGTGGCTCTTTCAATTAATATTTAGATATTAAGCTGTTAGTGATAGAAATATAATAATAAAAAAATTTAATTCCACCGTCCAACCGTTTATTTCTTTCTTGGTTAATTTCAAACCCTGGGTCGGAACGTGAAATCTTATTTTCATTTAATTCTAATAAATTAAGATTATTTTTTATACAAAATTCCCAAGTCTTGTTAAGTCTACCTTTACCGTTCTTCATATAAGTCAAACTTAAATCATCTACGCTTTTAACTGAGTCATTTGATGGTCGACATTTAACGTGACCAAATCATGTAAGGCAACTCTCTCTGATCTTGTCTGTTACTAGAGCTACTCCACTTTCATGGGCTTATTCTTTTCACATTGTCTCAATGTGTAAAGCTGGTCATCTACCAGAACATTCTCATCGCAGAAACACTTAATTTTTTGCTTCTATTTTACTAGCAAACATTCTGCACCACAAAGCATTGCATGTCTCACCACCATCTTATCAAATTTTCCTTCAGTCTAAGTGATACTTTCTATTACACAATAGGCTTGATGCATTCCTTCATTTCATCCATCCAACTTGAATTCTACTAATAACATTCTATATCACCATCACTTTGAACTATTGGGTCTACTCGAGTGAAAGCCTTTAAATTGTAATGTTGACCTCCATAAATCAGTTTTTTTCTCGAACCCTCTCTAACCTTATCTACAAGAAGGATATCATTAACAAAAAACATACACAAAGTACATCCTCGTAAATGTCCAATAAGAATATCCATAGCTAAATCAAAATGAAATGTGCTTAAAGTCAATCCCTGATGTAATTCAACTGAATTGGAAAATACTTTGTCAATCCTCCTAGCGTTAGAAATCAAGTAATAACTCTAGTATACATATCTTTAGTTGAATATAAGCAATAACAACACATTTTTAAAAACTATGCAAAGTACACTTGGATCCTTATCGTAAGCTTTTTCTAAATCAACAAAAAATTTATGTAGATCTTCTTTACTCTCTATGTATTTCTCCGTCAAACCTCTTAATAAATGTATAGCTTCCATAGTAGACTTGCTCGGCATAAATCCAAACTACTTTTGCGAACTTTTTGTATCACGTCGTAGTATGCTCAATTATTCTCTCCATAATTTTACTGTACGACTCATTAACTTAATTCATCTTTAATTTGCACTTTTTTGTGCATCCCCTTTATTCTTAAAAATAAGAACTAATATACTCTTTCTCTACTCATGAGACATCTTTTTACCTTTTTAAACTAATGTTAAAAAGTTTAATAAGCTAAGAAATTCCCAAATCTCCTAAAGATTCCCACACTTATATTGGAATATTATAAGGTCCTATTGCCTTTTCACACTTCATTTTTTTAAAGCCCCTTCAACTTATGTTCTATTAATGCGATGATAAAAATAAAAAAAATAATGTTGTTATTTATGATATTAAGATCATTAAAGTCGGTCGTATTTTTACAAATTTTGTTTGAAAAATTTATCAAAATATCTCACCCATCTAAGTTTAATATTTTCATTTAAGAGAAGTACTTTTTTATTTTCATCTAACACATATAACTTGAACTGACATTTTATTTTTATTCTCTCTTTGCTTGATGAGTTTATACATATATCTTTTACCCCTTTTTAGTTCTAATATATTGTTAAGATCATTAAAGGAATAATTATTAACATCACAAATTATTCATTTAGAATTCCTAAGAGTCACGTTATATTTTTCTAAGATTTTACATCTAAACTAATTTTTATAATATAATATTTATTTTTTATCTTTTCATGCACACTATTATTTCTCTACCAATTATTTTTATTCGTAAGAGTTTGTTCCTTTGATATCTCAAGCACATTTTTTACAACTTGCTTCATAGTACTTTTTATTTTAGCCAACATAATATTATTTTTTTCATCAACATCCTAAATCTTAAGATCTTGAAGTTAACTCAGAAAAATAGTTTTTTTTGTCTTTTAAACGCCTCTATTTAATTATATAATAATATATATTTTTTTATTTTTCATATTTCAACCATTCATTTTTTACAATAAAAAACTAATAATCGATGATGGGTATTTAAATTTTTACTTTGAATGACCTTACAAACTTTAAAATCTTGATGCTTTTTTTTTCTCAAAATAAGATAATTAATTTGTGTTTTATTTGATTAATTCGTAGGTATTATCAATAATAAAATCATAATTAAAGCAAAATTTAATGACTATTCTTTTTATATGTGTACAACAAATATAAAAAACAAATTTTGTCAGAGAAAAATTAAAAGTACATAAGACAAAAAAAATATGAGGAACTAAATTTCTCAGTATATGAAAACTAAAAAATGGCTCATTTGAATCTTCTAGATTAATGTTTGATGAAAATAGGAGGTGATGATAGTATTATTATTGTTGTTGTTGTTGTTTTTGTTGTTTTTTTCTTCCTTGATAGGTAGAATAAAAAATCTTTTATTTATTAGGAGGTCAACATTGTGAGTGCGCTCATATGAGCCATATGCTTGTAGAGCATCATGTTCATCATTGTGATCATAAAATTAACGAATTGAAGAAAGTTGGTCAAGGTCAATGAGAATGCATTGGGGTGATGGAGTAACACCACTAATTGAGAAGCTTCTAGAGTGAATATTATTTGGCTCTTACCTTTTTATAGCACATTCAAAGTTACCATGCCTAAAAAATTTATAAGATAAGCAATGAGATGAATGATTTTAAATTCTATTTTATGTTAATATTTATAAATAGATGAGCCAATTGACTCTTATATTTTTAAGTGAGAAGTAATCTCTAACCTAACTAGAACGCTGGTCACTACCGATCTAAAGATATGAGCAACATAATTATCTACTTGTAGAAGTTTTCTAAATATTGAACCTAGTGAATATAGAGAGGATTGGTTGAAATAATGTAGTCATAATCGAAGGAATGATATCTAGATTGGATTGATTGATGTTTCCTTTGAAGAGTCAAAATGGGTTGACCTTTTTAGCATATGCATTGGAATACTATTATATAATAAGTTTTCGAGAAGAAAGCTTAGTATAGTTTGTTTTTGAGCATAATTAAATACTTATATGTGGGAGTCTATGAGTCCAACATAATAGCCGCCAAACAAATATAAATTATATAAAAAGTTATGAATAATCTTTATGTTAGGATGATCCAATGAGAATTTATCAATAAAAGAAAAAACAAAGAGGTCTAGAAAGCTCAATGATCTCCTTATCATTGAAGATACGGACAAGTTTGCCCTATTATATTGAAGAAAGCTTATGAGAATATCAAAATGCTTCTTGATTAAAAAAATAAAGGAAAATAATTGTTTGTTGAAGATGAAAGAACTTTTATCATTTAGCATATCAACAATATCTAGAAAAAGTGAGGGCGAGGGACAGGAGGTTTCACTGAGGTGACCTACCTTAGCTATAATAACAAGCAAAGAGTGAGGAAGAAGTGTTTATCGAAAAATCAGTGGCAAACGATGTAGTTCATGATTGTAAAAGGAAATAGTAGGCAGAGCAATGACTGAAGATAAGGAAGAGAATGAGGAAGGCAATGAAAATGAGGGGAAGAACTAAGTTTAGAAAAGATGGGAAATAGGATGGAGAATAAGACCTAAAATCATTTAAAAGAGAGATAGAAAGAGAGGGAAATTTCTACGGTAGTAGTAATACCGCTAGAAAAGGAAGTTGACGCAATGAGTCATCGACTAAGAGGAGTTGACTGTTAAAAATTTGAACCCCAACGTGTTGGAAACCATGGGCACATATGAGGGGCAGGAGCCCAAGCCCTCGCTGCTTTGCTGAGGGCTTCATTGGTGATGAGAGGTGCGACTCTGGCCGTGTGCTATTGAGCGGCGCAAGGGGTAGCAATTGGAGGATCATCAATTTTTTTTTTTGTTAGAATATAGTTTGAAGTAGTTTCCCTATTAATAAGAAACTTCTAAGGTGATATGAAGTTTCTTCACTCTTGTCAGTTATAATAGCTTTTCAGAATCTTATGTAGTTATGCTTGAGTTTTTTCTGGAGCCTATTAAATGAACTTTTTACTATCTTTAGTTTGTAACTTCCCTTGAGTATTTTTTCCTAGCTGGATTGTCTTATACCCTATATTGAAGTACCTGTTAAAGGTAGTTGTTGTTGGTTTTGTAACTACTCTCTTCTTGGTCTTTGTATTTTTGTGGTTGTTATTTGTTCCTTTTCCAGTCGCCATTGAAATATTACTTCTCAAGGGTCAATGCTCAATAATAAGTGCTTGTGATTAATAACCTCTGAATTTGTAATTCTGGATTCTGATGTAGTTGGAATTTATATTATTTGGACTAAAGAAGATTGTAAATGGAGCTACTACTTGAAATCTGGAACTGTAATTTATTCTATTTCTGTTTATCCTTTTGGTTGGCATGTGAAAGGTTTTTTCTATCAGTTGCTAATATTCATACACCATTTGACAAAAATTCTATTGGTTTCCTGCTTGATTAAGATTAACTTGGATTGTGCGGCCTTAGATAATTAGATTTCCTGTTAGCCGATTTTACTCCCAGTTTAACTTTTTAAAGTTTTGAAGTGTTAGCCAACTGTTGAAATTGTTTTTTTATGCCTAGGATTTGTTTGATCTAGTCGAAAAAGAGATGGATATTCTCAGTTTCACAAGCTTTGGTGGTCACAGTTCAAATTTGTCTTTTGCTAATGAGGTCGAGTTTGAAACCAGCTCTGGTAAAACCTCTGAGAATAAAGAAACTATTGATGGAGGCAGCAGAAAAAATATGCCCGAGAAAGGATCAAAGAAAAAAAGGGGAAAGCATACTGGTTTTGTAAAGGTTGAAAATGATTCTGATGCCCAAGAAAGGGTTCTTATGAAAGGCAAAAAAAATCAGCGGAGAACTAAAGATGCAAATTCAATAGAGGCAAATGGAAAAAGTAAGGTGAACGTGGCAAGCTTAAATGGCCCTTCCGAAGAATGGATTGCTAAAAAAATTTTGGCAGTAGCGCCAGATCTGGGAGAGATGAGAGGTACATTCTTTTCAGATCACAGCAAAATGATCTGTGCATTATCTTCTGTATATGCAATGGACATTTTTTTTTGTTCTTGTTGTCTTCTCTGATTTATGAATTGTAGGTCCTGATGATCTACATGCGATGCTTAGTTCTTTGTCTTCCCACTTGAGGCCATCATTACTGGAGTCCCTGGAGAAGAGAAGAGCAACATTTCTACAAGAAAATGCTAAGCGAAGCCGACAACTGCTTGATAATTTGCAGAAACAACTTGATGAGGTTCCTTTATGCACCAAAATATCGCTTAAAGGAGAAGCTGCACAGTTTTATCTGCTCCTTCTCTAAATATATGCTATTTTTTGTTTCAAACTTATTGTGTAACTCTGTGCAGATTATCTACATCAGGCATGCACATCCTCTAATATAAATGAACTTTCAATATCTATCATGTAATGGTGTCTTTGTTTTCTTGTGTATTAGGCGCTCTTGGATTTACAGTTATATGAAAGAGCACTGGATCTTTTTGAAGATGATCCTTCTCTCTGTGTATGATCCACAGACTGAATTGTTACTAATTTTCTGAATGTAATTTGCTTATATGATAAGAGGAACCTTTCCAAGTGCAGACCATTTTACACAAACATCTACTCAAAATACAGGCAGCCCCCATTGTGGACAAGCTTCTTCAAACTTTGGTAAATATAGCCTGCTATGTATTTTTTTCATCGAACGTTAAATTTTAATTGTACTGATTGAAGGAAGTCTTACATGAGAAGAAATGAAAGAAAAGAACAGAAAGAAAATAAAAGATAGAAAGAAAGTATGCTTGTGCATTATATGATCCATTTCAAGTATTTCATAGAAGGGCTGCATGAAGTAGCTTTATTTAAACCTTTAAATTGAATAAATGTTATTCAGATATAATCATATTGATATTATGCATTTTTTATGGTGTCGATCTTTCTTTCTTACTTATATGGCACATTTTAATATTGCCTGTTATTTTATGTAGGTCATGGATAACAAATTAAAAAATGGAATTGAAATTGAAGAAGGTGAAAATCTGGATGCTGCCCAGCTTACTCCTGCAAACCGTGTTTCATTGGTCTGAAACCATGTCTCATACATGACTTTGCATTTTTGGTTTTCATCGGTTTGAATTTAAAGTTGCCAACTTTAATGAAATGTTTATGTAATGAAGGCAAAGAGCTTGCCCAGTTCATTATCATTGAAGGCCCAAGCTGTTGTTGAAGCATTTGAAGGGAAGGTTAGTGCCTGATAGAAATAATCATTGCATGCGTTTTTATTAAATGCTTATCATACAAATGCTATTGTCAATTATTTATGCCTCTGTTGTTTTTCTTAGATTAGCCTTAGGAATTCCTAAATGCTTTTATGAGGTTAATTTTCTGTTCTTGGCAAAATTGAACAGAGAATCTTTAATGTCTTTTATAATTGAGGTTTTTATATCTGTTCCTCCTCTAAAAGCATTCTCTTTTGGTATATTTTTGGTAACCTTTAGGAGCTATAATCACATGATTATGCTGAAGTTCCTTTTATTAGAGCCACCTTGCTTGTATAGAAATTTCGGTCCTTTTTGAGTTTTGAAGTAATAGCATTTTTATTTTTAATGAAATAACTCTATTTAATGCCTTAATGGTTCGGAAGATTATTCATATTGTATATTTGTATTTTAAATAAATTGCAGTAGGTTCTGTGAACCTGAGATAACTTTACAACTAATATATATACATCATTTGGAAAAAAAAAGAATGAATCATGGTGCAGTGTGATATAATTATGAATTTGTTGAATATCTTCACTGGAATCGAGAATTAATTGATATCAGGTGACTTGAGAACTTGATAATATTAAGGTTTTGCTAGCCTTGTTATAATATGTTTACTCGAGCAATGCACTCCTTTTGCATGTTGCCATTCCTTGTACTATTGCATGAAAGAGAAAAACTATAACCAAGAAGATTTCTATGATTTTGTCTCTTAATGTGTCCTTCAATCAATTCCATCAGGCTGATTGTACCATTTAAATAACAAGTTATAGGATATTTTGTTTGACCGTTTATGAAGCAGTTCGTTCCTTCCTCGCTTTTGACTTGTTTCCTTTCTGAACTATACAGTTTTATGGATGTATTTTTTATGTATGTTTCATGCCTAATGTCTTGATACATGAGAAAATAATGCATGGTCACTGTTTATACTGTTATGTAAAGACCGTTCAGTCTATGCACACGTTCATGAGTCATGCAACTTTGTGAATCTATTTGAATCATACTAGTGTGAATCTATTTTCAATCATACTTTTACTCATGATGCCTTGATTGATATGAACTGAATTTTTATCAGCGTGTGGACACATTCATGGCTACATTCAAGGTTCTAGCAGAGGAGAGGTCAGTTATTAAATTTTTTTTACCTCTGTGAACATATTATATTGCTTTTACGCTCTTTATGTTATTATTGCAGTGGGCTGCTATTGAAGAAGCTTGATAAGAAACTAGAAAAATCATTATTGCAAACTTATCAAAAGGTATGCTTATATTATTGATAGGTAAGTGCGGCTCCATGAAGGGGTACTACTTTTTTAATCTGACTGTGTATCAGCTGGTGTCCTTTTTTAAACATTTTTCTGTTATGGCCTCGGAAATGCATCTCATGCATGTGAACAAAAAAAGACACCCGTTAGAGTTAGTGTTTATCGATCCTCAAAGGCATTATTTTACTTGAGTAATAATGTGCAATTGTAAGTTAACATCCGCATGAAACCTGGTTCTTTCTTTAGGAAGATGCTGCATGTTAGCTGAAGTTTTGGATTAGTGTTACGACAGTTAATATTTAGAAAATTTCTTGTTAACATTTTTTTTTCCGTATGCCTAAACTGCTGCTTGACAACCGGCTCAAAAAAAGTTATTTAATTTCTTAAACTGGACACAATAAACTTCCTCTTTATTGCTAATGGTGTGATAGGCACTGGTTTCATAGATGACTAGAAAGCCATTTGGCGAGTTTCCTTGAATGACACAGCCAAGATTGCTCAATCTGATAATTTCCTGTTTTTGGACCCTTGGCTAGTTTTCCTGACTTTTCTTGTGCCTCCCCTGCTTTTTTTTTTCTTTTAATTTTGTCAATTTTCATTTCTAGCTGTTGTTATCTAATACTAAAGTTAAATTGACGCATTTGATGTACTGTGTTTTGTAGGGTTTAATCTCACAAGTTTCTTCCGAAACAGATCCAGTTGTACTTTTGCCTAAGATCGTAGCTTTACTTTATTTGCAGGTTAGCAAGTTAGCCATGCTATTTTATGCATCTCTCTCTAATTCTTCAAAAGTTCCATTTGAATATTATGTCTTCATTTTTTTTCATTGCTCAGGTCTTCATTAATGTGCTGTCTGTGACTGTAGGTATACAATAAGGCTCTTCAGGCACCTGGAAGGGCCATATCTGCTGTGGTTTNAGCAGTCATGTGGTTGAGATGTTGGGTGGTTTGGCTTCAAGTTATGCCTTTCAACATCCTTTGTTATTTAAGTATATGAGGAGAATCCTTGAAGAGTTAAAAACCTTCCCTTCGGACTAACGTACCTTGAACATTCTATAGAATTGCTAGTTCGTGTATCGCTGCTAGAAGGAAAGTGGGTATTTAGATGATAAATTAAGGTAGCAATTACATATGGTGGTTGCATGACATCATTTGAGGGAATAGTTGTTCTCTATAATTAGTCAAAATGAATATTAGAAGCAAAAGATAAGGACTTGGATGGAAAATTTATGAGAATAAAGGTTGCATGGTGTGGTTTGAATGAAATGCGAATATGTAGATGGTGTCAAAATTAGAAATGATAAATTAAAGGAATGATTATATTAGAGAAATATTATGTATGGCTTCTATTAAAGATGAGATAATTGAAAATAAATTTATGTGGTGTAAAAATAAAGGATAGAAAATACAAATTAGGTCGATAGGTAAAATAAATGTTAGTGGACTGGAAGGAAACGTAAGAGTACATTAACAGAAGTTGCTCAAAATAATTTATGAAGAATAGATTTAATAGCTTTGTCAACACTCAGCATGAATAAATAGAAAATGAGTATTCATGAAGTTGCCCAATGATATTTGGAATAAGTCTGATTATGATTATGAGCCTTGCTTGAAGGAAATTTGAATCAAATGTATATTCTTAGGGCTCATTTCGCGCTGTCAGTACTTAGGTTTTTTTGTTAGTGTTGTTACTTCCACTGCTCACATGGGCGAATATAAGGGGAACTTAGAGGAAGGGCCCCCCAACATTTAATGAACTGCAAAACAACATCGGATATAAGCATGCCAGTAAACAAAATAAATAAATTAATTAATTAAAAAGAAACAAACAACAAAGATACTAGCAGGGATGATGAAAGATACAGAGAAAGAAGGGAAAGGAAAGGAAAGGGAGAAAAATCTTCAGTTGTATTTCCTCGTTTTTCCTTCATTTTTCCTTCATTTTTTTCTTTTTCGTTTTCCTCAATGGAAGCTTTCAACTGAAAGAGGCCAAAAACTGTGTTTTTTAATATACATGCAGATCTTTTTAAGCCTCCTATAATTTGCTATTTTCATGCCTCTATCTTTTTGAGGCAAACAAAAATTTTATTGCAATTTTTATCAGAATTATACTATAATCAAATTATTTTTGTGCCTTGTGTATTTGACTTTTGGCTTTTGCCTAAGAGGCAATTTTTTTTGCGATCATTGCTGCAATAACGCGAACTCCTTTGTGCGAGGGCGGCATGGACCAGTCTAGGAGCGCCCCTCGATCATTCTTATAAGTGGATTTCTCCCTATCGAAAGTGTATTTACCCTAAGTCTATAAATATGTATTTTTGTGTTTTTAGGGAGTTTTTGCTTAGATTTCCTGCCGACATCCATTTTGCCCTTCGAGGGCTGTATCCAAAGGAATGGATGGTGCTCCGGCTGTATCTCTCTCCTAAGTTAGTGTTGATAACCCTCATTTTCCTTCAGCATCCTTCCCACACTTCTCCCATCCGCCATTCCCTGTTGTAGCCGCCCGGAACAGTTGTTGACGCTATTCTTCGTGCAGTTTCAGCATTCCAAACCAAGTTCCTTGTGATTCCAGTGCCCCCGCTTGCTGCCATCGCTGTTCCAGCCCCCAGCTTTCCGCAATAACTGTTGTTCTCCTTCCGGAACAGTCACCAACCCCATCTCCCCCCCCCCCAAAAAAAAAATCTTATAAGTGGATTTCTTTCATATCAAAATTGTATTTACCCCAAGTATATAAATATGTATTTTGTATTTTTACGGAGTTTTTGGCTCAGATTTCCCACCAACATCCATTTTTCCCTTCTAGGGCTGTATCCAAAAGAATAGACGGTGCTCCGGCTGTATCCTTCTCCCAAGGTAGTGTTGATAACTCCCATTTCCCTTCAGCATCCTTCCCACACTTCTCCCATCCGCCATTCCCTATTGCAACCGCCCGAAACAGTTGTTGACGCTATTATTCGTGCAGTTTCTGCATTCCAACCCAAGTTCCTTGTGATTCCGGTTCCCCCACTTGCTCCCATCGCTGTTCCTGCCCCCTTCTTTCCACAATACTTGTTGTCCTCCTTTCGAAACAGTCACCAACCACCCCCTGCCCCCCTCCCCCATTCTTATAAGTGGATTTCCCTCCTATCGAAAATGTATTTACCCTAAGTCTATAAATATGTATTTTTGTGTTTTTAGGGAGTTTTTGGCTTAGATTTTTCGTCATCCATTTTTCCCTTCGAGGGCTATATCAAAAGAAATGGATGGTGCTCCGGCTGTATCTCTCTCCCAAGGCAGTGTTGATAACCCCCATTTCCCTTCAGTATCCTTCCCACACTTCTCCCATCCACCGTTCCCTGTTGCAGCCGCCCGAAATAGTTGTTGACGCTATTCTTCGTGCAGTTTCTGCATTCCAACCCAAATTCCTTGTGATTCCACTACCGCTTGCTGCCATCTCTGTTCCAGCCCCCTGCTTTCCACAATACCTGTTGTCTTCTTTCCGAAACAGTCACCAAACCCCCCACCCCACCCCCACCCCTAATTCTTATAAGTGGATTTCCCTCCTATCGAAAGTCTTTTTACCCCAAGTCTATAAATATGTNACCTCTGTGAACATATTATATTGCTTTTACGCTCTTTATGTTATTATTGCAGTGGGCTGCTATTGAAGAGGCTTGATAAGAAACTAGAAAAATCATTATTGCAAACTTATCAAAAGGTATGCTTATATTATATTGATAGATAAGTGCGGCTCCATGAAGGGGTACTACTTTTTTAATCTGACTGTGTATCAGCTGGTGTCCTTTTTTAAACCTTTTTTCTGTTATGGCCTCGGAAATGCATCTCATGCATGTGAAACAAAGAAAGACACCCGTTAGAGTTGGTGTTTATCGATCCTCAAAGGCATTATTTTACTTGAGTAATAATGTGCAATTGTAAGTTAANTGGAAATGCATCTCATGCATGTGAAACAAAGAAAGACACTCGTTAGAGTTGGTGTTTATCGATCCTCAAAGGCATTATTTTACTTGAGTAATAATGTGCAATTGTAAGTTAACATCCGCATGAAACCTGGTTCTTTCTTTAGGAAGATGCTGCATGTTAGCTGAAGTCTTGGATTAGTGTTAAGACAGTTAATATTTAGAAAATTTCTTGTTAACATATTCTTTTTTTTTTGTATGCCTAAACTGCTGCTTGACAACCGGCTCAAAAAAAGTTATTTAATTTCTTAAACTGGACACAATAAACTTCCTCTTTATTGCTAATGGTGTGATAGGCACTGGTTTCATAGATGACTAGAAAGCCATTTGGCGAGTTTCCTTGAATGACACAGCCAAGATTGCTCAATCTGATAATTTCCTGTTTTTGGACCCTTGGCTAGTTTTCCTTACTTTTCTTGTGCCTCCCCCGTTTTTTTTTTTTCTTTTAATTTTGTCAATTTTCATTTCTAGCTGTTGTTATCTAATACTAAGGTTAAATTGACGCATTTGATGTACTGTGTTTTGTAGGGTTTAGTCTCACAAGTTTCTTCCGAAACAGATCCAGTTGTACTTTTGCCTAAGATCGTAGCTTTACTTTATTTGCAGGTTAGCAAGTTAACCATGCTATTTTATGCATCTCTCTCTAATTCTTCAAAAGTTCCATTTGAATATTATGTCTTCATTTTTTTTCAATGCTCAGGTCTTCATTAATGTGCTGTCTGTGACTGTAGGTATACAATAAGGCTCTTCAGGCACCTGGAAGGGCCATATCTGCTGTGGTTTCTAGACTTAAAGTACTCACAAACTCTTGATACCTTTACTTGGGCTCTTTGATTTGTATTTCACTAACATTATTTTTCAAATCTTGAGTCTGTATTGACTTTGTTTTTCACAAGTGGAAACTAATAAACCAACTACCAAATGCTAACAAATGCTTCTTGAATCTTCTGGGAGCCAAAAGAGGAAATGATCAGCCAAACCAGATTAGCTAGATGTTGTTTGAGAATTTTAGCTACACCAAAATTAATATGATCACATACTAATTTAGGAAAAAACCTAACTAGACCATCGACTAAATTAATATGTGCCCTTGCATCACATCCATTTTTTTTATAAATCTGATCTATTCAGTCTACAAGATATGTTGATTTACTCTCAATCTCCTTCTCATACACGCTCAGTCACACATACATAGGAAAATATTTCTCATCAAGCTGCAGTGATTACTTGGGCTTTCCTTGTCGGTGGCACTGTAAGTTGGGCCTTGGAAGGGCTTTTTGGTGGCCTTTGGGATTACAAGTAGGACCTCATTGTATTTGCAGCTCTTACTTATGTGCGCTGTCATGTGGAGGGAGATGTTGGGTGGTTTGGCTTCGAGTTATGCCATTCAACATCCTTTGTTATTTACGTGTACGAGGATAATCCTTGAAGAGTTAAAAACC
>JXCR01143287.1:54121-66543 GCA_002079205.1 Phalaenopsis hybrid cultivar
ATTGTGTTTTAATTAATATATATGTATATATATATATATATATATATATTTATATTTATATTTATATTAATTAACCCCTTTTTACCCTTCCCCCTTTCCTCTTTAATCCCTAACACACCCCTCTTGCGTTCGAGCTCTGTCTCCCAACTATTCTCCCGTTCGCGTGTCTGGCTCTTTCCCTTTCTCGGTCTCGAGCCGTGCGAGCTCTTTCTCCNTCTTCGTGCAGTTTTTGCATTCCAATCCAAGTTCCTTGTGATTCCAGTGCCCCCGCTTATTGTCATCGCTGTTCCAGCCCCCTGCTTTCCACAATACCTGTTGCCCTCCTTTCGAAACAGTCACCAACCCCCCTCCATTCTTATAAGTGGATTTCCCTCCTATCAAAAGTGTATTTACCCCAAGTCTTTAAATATGTATTTTTGTGTTTTTAGGGAGTTTTTGTCTCAGATTTCCCGCCGACATCCATTTTTTCCTTCGAGGGCTGTATCCAAAGGAATTGATGGTGCTCCGGCTGTATCTCTCTCCCAAGGTAGTGCTGATAACCCCCATTTCCTTTCAGTATCCTTCCCACACTTCTCCCATCCGCCGTTCCCTGTTGCAGCCGCCTGGAACAGTCCTTGACGCTATTCTTCGTGCACTTTCTGCATTCCAACCCATGTTCCTTGTGATTTCAGTGCCCCCGCTTGCTGCCATCGCCGTTCTAGCCCCCTGTTTTCCACAATACCTGTTGTCCTCCTTCTGAAACAGCTGCCCCCCCTTGCTGTTTCTGACAGCTCATAGCCTTCCAATTGCCCCATACTTGCTTCAATCACCGTTCCAGCCCTCCATCATTGCTTCCCTCACTATCCCAATCCTCTGCCATCACTGTCATAGTTCCAGCCCTCCATCATTGCTTCCCTCACTATCCCAATCCTCTGCCATCACTGTCATAGTCGCAACGCCTTTCCGTTGTTTTCTTACTATCCAGNTCGACATCCATTTTTTCCTTCGAGGGCTGTATCCAATGGAATTGATGGTGCTCCGACTGTATCTCTCACCCAAGGTAATGTTGATAACCCCCATTTCCTTTCAGTATCCTTCCCACACTTCTCCCATCCACCGTTCCCTGTTGCAGCCGCCCGAAACAGTTCTTGACGCTATTCTTCGTGCACTTTCTGCATTCCAACCCATGTTCCTTGTGATTTCAGTACCCCTGCTTGCTGTCATCGCCGTTCTAGCCCCCTGTTTTCCACAATACCTGTTGTCCTCCTTCTGAAACAGCTGCCCCCCTTGCTGTTTCTGACAGCTCATAGCCTTACAATTGCCCCATACTTGCTTCAATCACCGTTCCAGCCCTCCATCATTGCTGCTCTCACTATCCCAATCCTCTGCCATCACTGTCATAGTCGCAACGCCTTTCCGTTGTTTTCTTACTATCCAGCCGCCCAAACAACGAACTGCGTTGTTTGGACTACCTTCCCTTGCAACCCTGCTATTCCAGCAGCCTATAATTGATGTGGTCCCTCATTTGCATATTTTTTTTTCTTTAACATATTTTATTTGCCTTTTGCTGATCTGATTTTTTTTACTTTGTTCTAAAATTCTATTTTCTTTGATTTATGTCATTTTAAAAACATATTGCAACTTGCTAAAATATTTTGTCCTTAATATGATAAATTTTTTAAAAATGCTTTTTAAACTATTTTTTATTGATTTTATTCTCATTTTTTTAGTTTTATTTTAAAATATATTTTTNTACTTTGTTCTAAAATTCTATTTTCTTTGATATATGTCATTTTAACAACATATTGCAACTTGCTAAAATATTGTCCTTAGTATGATATATTTTTAAAAAATGCTTTTTAAACTATTTTTTATTGATTTTATTCTCATTTTTTTAGTTTTATTTTAAAAAATATATTTTTTTATTTTATTTTTTATTGGATTGTACTTTTATTACTTCTTCATTAATTATTTAACTTGTTATTTTATTTTTACTCGTAGCCAATTTAAATTGTAGTGCATACTTTTGGTCTTATTTCATTCTCTCTCTTTAGATTAACATTTAGATTGAGATTTGTTTATTATTATTATTATTATTATGTGATGTTTTGGTTTATAATGGTAAACTAAACTAATCTATTGAATTATTTTTAATTTATGAGGTTTTTTATTATGTTGAACAGGCACACGCTTAAAATGCTTCCNTATATTTTTTTATTTTATTATTTTTATTGGATTGTATTTTTATTACTTCTTCATTGATTATTTAACTAGTTATTTTATTTTTACTCGTAGCCAATTTAAATTGTAGTGCATACTTTTGGTCTTATTTCATTCTCTCTCTTTAGATTAACATTTAGATTGAGATTTGTTTATTAGTATTATTATTATGTGCTGTTTTGGTTTATAATGGTAAACTAAATTAATCTATTGAATTATTTTTAATTTATGAGGTTTTTTATTATGTTGAACAGGCACACGCTTAAAATGCTTCCCTCCCCCTTCCCCCTTCCCCCTTCTAAATTGTTTTAGTTGAGCAAAGCCCTGTGGTTTTTTTTAAAAATTGTTCTCGTAAAAATTCCTGTATTTCTCAACTCTTCTATTATTTGTTGGACTGTTTGTGTGGACAGTCATCTATTGCTTAGAATGAAAATCTCTCTTTATTGACTCAATTCATTCACTCAAGAAATGATGATCCTTCTTAAATTATTTTAATTCTGGATTACCCGAATTTTACTAGTTTTATTCATTTGGGAGAATTTACATACATACCACCCAATTCTTATTTNTGTATCGAACTAAAATGCATAAATAAGCAAAGTACATGGTAAAATCATAAGTATTGTAAATTCGAAAGTATCAATGAAATAGACAAAGTACATCGTAAAATAATAAATTCCTAATTTCCAATATGACGAAATATTTATGATAAAAAAATATATAGTCTGAAAAATAAAGCAGATTGGGTCAATCAGCAGCCACAGACAAGGTTTTGATACACTCCCTCAAAACAGCTATCTCAGCTCCCCCTTCGCCGTCTTGAGTGTCAAATTCAACCAACTCCATCTCAGCCTCATGTATAGAATGCCTAACCTGAAATTTTGAAGGTTCCGGAGAGACATGCATCTGTTCATCATCAGTCGTGCTGAAGTCAATATCTGACCGAGAGGGATGTCAGATGAAGTTCTGGAGTGCCATAGTGGCCATCACAATATGCGCCTATTTGGAAATGAGTACGACAACATATCACGTAGGATGACCCACTTCTTCTTCCAAACCTTAAATGTTCTTTCAATCACCCTGTATAAGTTTGTTGAACATTTCTTTTCTATCACGGGCGGTGTCACTTAATCTCTCGAAATCAGAAATTTGGTATTTGGTGTCTGGATAGGACTACAATTACCCCCTCGCATTGGATATTCAACATCCACCAAATAATAATTTTCTGTTATGAAACAAACTATTAGTGACCAATAATACATATAAATAATAGGTTGAAATAACTAAACAAACCTGGAGGCGGGTGAGAGAAACGATGAGTACTATTCCTAGTGGCATAGGCAAAAAGACTACTGTCATGTGCATTCTCTTCCCATCCAGCAATCACAAATGTGAAGCACATGTTGAAGTTACATACGATCATGACATTTTGGGTAACTGAACCACTCCGACCAATGTACGCCACCTTTTTCATGGCTAGGTAGTCGGGCATACTGTCAATTGCCCCAATGCAGTTCTGCTTAGCATCATTAGAAACTAATTACATTCTGCAGCGAACATAACACACTTATAAAATTTATCTTAAAATATAACATATAATGGGGATCATTAGCAATTTGTTCTGGAGTAGTAGCGAAGGATGAATTTCTGTAGTAGCGAAGGATGAATTTCTGACTTAATGATGTGCGATGCTAAGCTAACAAGTGCTTGCAGACCTTTAGAGAAGTATCGATTAATTGTTTATAAAGAATGCTGAAATCGCTATATAGCTCCTCTAACTGATTCTTTCTAAGATAGAATGTATATTGTTATTGCTAACTCCTCCCTGGTTGTCGTTCTGAAAGAACCTTGGAGGTCGTGGTTAAGACATAGCTCGTGAAGTAGATTCATAAAAATGGGTGTACTCATGCGAAAAATATTGTTGAACCTTATCGGATGTCCGACAAGCATCTCACCCACCAATTTATCCCTAACAAAGTAGAACGTCATGCGTGGTGTTCGAGCAGTGGTAGAGCGGTAGTAGTCCAACAATAATATGCCGCAACGCATATCATTCTTTTACGACGCTTTTGCTGCTGATCCATCCTAAGTAAACTAGTTGTTAGGATAAAAGAAAGTGTGGAAAACTAATTGCACTAAACTGAAATGACACATGAAAGGAAGTGAATTAAAATCCATATCCTGTTGCTGATGAGACTGCCAAGCCAAAAAACATTCATGCAAAGAGTTCCAAATAGTGTAAATGCCCCAATAAAAGCACCCAAACAAAAGGAACTTCTCATTCTTCTGCTAAAATTTAATCATTCATCATCACTCATCGTCTTCAGCCTAGTCCTAACTATTTGTGGTCAGCAATACAAAAGTAGTTTGCTTCCAGCCTTCCTTCTTTGTTGATTTAACATTCTGCAATTTTTTGGGCAGCAATAAGTGATCTGCTACTTGCGGCAGATTTGTCTTCAGCCTGCTGCATGATATCTAAGAGTATTTATTAAAATAACGTTCGGAAATAGCAATGGATAAATGAAGTTTTATTAAAAGCATTTTTTAAAAAGCATAACCAAAGAAGTTACCAAATGAATAACTATTACTTTTGTAATGATCAGCGCAAGCAAGTCCAAAAAAGTGTAAATACTATAGTAAGAATGCTGGCTGGGCAACAATCGACAAATCATAAATGTTTTTNAAAGTCCAAAAAAGTGTAAATACTATAGTAAGAATGCTGGCTGGGCAACAATCGACAAATCATAAATGTTTTTTAAATCCGGCATTTGGTTAGACATAATCAAACCCAACATTGATTTCAACACCAATCTTCTCAAAGCATCATCATTTGCATTGTTGATTGTTAGCCACTTACAAAAAACATAAAACAATCTCTAAATTGTTATAAACCAAAATTGAAGTTCTCACAATAGATCCTGAACATATTAATTATATTCAGGAAACAAAGATACCCAAATATTAAACTAAATAAAGTGGCTTATAATTCTTTGGTTGGCTGGTCAACTCAAGTGAATATCAATTCCTCAACCATATAAAACAGACTCATTCCTCAACCAAAACTCGTAAATATTCAACATGCATCTTGGGCCACAACGTCATGAATATTTGCCTCCGGTTTGGGTCCTCAAGCAATTTAACACATTTTGCATGAAAGNGGCATCATCATCTGCATTGTTGATTGTTAGCCACTTACAAAAAACATAAAACAATCTCTAAATTGTTATAAACCAAAATTGAAGTTCTCACAATAGATCCTGAACATTTTAATTATATTCAGGAAACAAAGATACCCAAATAATAAACTAAATAAAGTGGCTAATAATTCTTTGGTTGGCTGGTCAGCTCAAGTGAATATCAATTCCTCAATCATATAAAACAGACTCATTCCTCAACCAAAACACGTAAATATTCAACATGCATGTTGGGCCACAACGTCAT
Organism: Phalaenopsis hybrid cultivar; assembly: GCA_002079205.1. NCBI lineage: Eukaryota > Viridiplantae > Streptophyta > Magnoliopsida > Asparagales > Orchidaceae > Phalaenopsis > Phalaenopsis hybrid cultivar. The sequence goes on from JXCR01143287.1 coordinate 59,762, forward strand.
GAATATTTGCCTCCGGTTTGGGTCCTCAAGCAATTTAACACATTTTGCATGAAAGCACGTATCAACCATAACTTTTGAAAGAGCATCCAAAGCTATAATAAAATCTCCGATGGTGTTGTCAGGTGGAGCAGCAGGTGGCGAAGCTGCAAAAATATCAATCAGTTTATCTATCGAGCGTTCCACAAAACTGTCTTTTTCTTTCCTTCTTTTCCCAAGCCTTGGCCTNGCCATAACTTCTGAAAGAGCATCCAAAGCTATAATAAAATCGCCGATGGTGTTGTCAGGTGGAGCAGCAGTTGGCGAAGCTGCAAAAACATCAATCAGTTTATCTATCGAGCGTTCCACAAAACTGTCTTTTTCTTTCCTTCTTTTCCCAAGCCTTGGCCTCTTTGACTGGCAAGCGGACTCTATCTCCCTAAAGTTAGTGCTAGGACCTTTATTGGAACCTGTTACCTGCTCGGGTGGCAAGTCATCCGGTATGCCTGCAAATCCCAACCCACTTGGGTTGAATGCATGTTTGCCCGTCTTGACATTCCTCTTAAATATTATGTCTAATTTATTTTCCAACGTCGGGTCAATTCCGCATAGCTTATATCTTTTTGCAGCTGGTATTGCTTGCAAGGTTGTTGGGGGAAGGGGGGTATTAGTTAAAACAAACAAAAATGATAATAAGCCAGAGTAGAGTATATTTATTACCTATAATTTCTCAACCCACCATTCTTCTGAAGCATCAATTGTTCACTTAATGGGATCCCAGACCAAACTAGTGGATCTCTGTTTCAATTTCTTTCATATTTTTCTCCCCTTCTTCAATTGATCCCAATTTTTTTTAAAATTTGAGCCAGTCGTAATTCCTTTCCATCAATTCTTTGATTCTCTTTGCAATATTTTGCCAACCTTCCTTGTTAAAATACATGGTTGACCTTTTTCCTAGCTCAATTCCTTTAATATAAAGATTGCAAAAATTGTTCGTTACTTCCTTATCCTACATTGCTGACGGACCCGCTTCATTCGTCGTAGTCATGTTGAAACTAAATGAAGAATTTATAGTTAAACAAATTAACTTAACATATAACANTATTAGTTAAAACAAACAAAAATGATAATAAGCCAGAGTAGAGTATATTTATTACCTATAATTTCTCAACCCACCATTCTTCTGAAGCATCAATTGTTCACTTAATGGGATCCTAGCCCAAACTAGTGTCTCTGTTTCAATCTCTTTCATATTTTTCTCTCCTTCTTCAATTGATCCCAATTTTTTTTAAATTTGAGCCAGTTGTAATTCCTTTCCATCAATTCTTTGATTCTCTTTGCAATATTTTGTCAATCTTCCTTGTTAAAATACATGGTTGACCTATTTCCTAGCTCAATTCCTTTAATATAAAGATTGCAAAAAATGTTCGTTACTTCCTTATCCTACATTGCTGACGGACCCACTTCATTCGTCGTAGTCATGTTGAAACTAAATGAAGAATTTATAGTTAAACAAATTAACTTAACATATAACAAGAACATCTTGTTAGTCCATTACACAATGAGGATGAAGTAATAACGAACTAAATACCAAAAATCAGAGAAGAATGAAAACAAGAACACCTGAAAACATTAGAAGTAGGGGCTCAATCATTAAACAATGAGAAAAGAACACCTGAAAACATTTGAAAGTCCACATGATTTTTCACCAAGCCACCAAAACTAGTAGAAAGCCTCATATAACACCAAGTTAGTGCATAAACTCTACAATGGAAATAAAATTTCTAATGCCATATCATGTTTAGCACCATGATTAGCATCAAGTACTGAATATATATTATGTATATATATATATATATATATATATATGTAGGAAGCAATCCTACTCAACACTTCTAATGGAAGACTATTAAATGGCACTTTGCATTATAGCATGCTTTACAAGAAAGCAATACAATTACTAAACTAATAGTACAGGTTCCAGAGGTATCTAAAGTACAGTATCAAACAACACTATGCTAGGAATAAACCAAACCTAACAAATGAATAAATGGGGCATTTACATACATTCCACACAATCCTTATGTATTTGTATATCTAGCATCTAAATTTTCTTACTACATTCGTGGAACTCAGAATCTCCTAATATCCTCTTTTTCCCTCTTTTGCTAGATAGGTTCCTTCCGTCCAGCCAGACTTCACCCGCAACCTATGAAATTTTCCCCACCATGCCCTTCCAAATCCCAATACCACTCAATGTTTAATTCAAACATAACCTTACCCATGGTCATAGGACTGCACAAGTCAGAAGAAATATAAGCTCACAATTGTTTTAGTTTTGTATGATGTTTTCCTAGAATTCAGTATTCATAAAACTTAAAGAACTAATGCTCTGACCATAAATCAAACGTATTTTACTTGACTTCGACCATTCTGACATATGCTCAGATCTTAAAGCATAACTTATAAATCATCCTAAATAAGGAATAAACCAAACCTAACACCTGGAAGCCTCATTGGAGGCCCCACATGACAAGAGAAGCTGAAGATCGCGAAGGCAGGTGGGATTAAGGGGGTGAAATACGAGCGTTACCTCTCTCGATGGTTTTGGGTAAGAGCGGAGAAGAAGTGGGTGAAAGATGTGAGTTTCGAAGGGATTTGTATGCTGCGATCCCGTAGTTGCGTTCCCAGCTGGCTCTAATCGCGAATCGCTAGGGTTTTGATCACAAAGGCAAGGGGTTTTTGGGCTGAGCCAGGAGGAAGGGGAAGTGGGTGAGGGATTTTTGTGCGGAGCCGGGAGGAAGGCAGAAGATACTCGAAGAGGGCAACAACATAAAATGAAGAAGGAGACGAGGGACCGAGGGGCTCCACCCGCGGCTCGCGTTTAGTTAAACAGGGAAGCAATGTTTTGAAATAAACTTTCCCAACACTCTTTCTAAACAGTGCGGTGGTAAGCTGCCCCAAACAAACCCTTAATCAAATAAAATGCGAAATGAATTTCAACAGAATTTCTCACGTAGGATTGCTGTATCAAAATATAGAGTTTATGGCTTAAAATGGAAAATTGTCTGAACTGTTTATATATATATTAGATATAGTATTGCCTTCGTATTTTTCCTAATAAGTTTATATACATAATTAATGTGGTAGNTCACCCGCGGCCCGCGTTTAGTTAAACAGGGATGCAATGTTTTGAAATAAACTTTCCCAACACTCTTTCCAAACAGTGCGGTGGTAAGCTGCCCCAAACAAACCCTTAATCAAATAAAATGCGAAATGAATTTCAACAGAATTTCTCACGTAGGATTGCTGTATCAAAATATAGAGTTTATGGCTTAAAATGGAAAATTGTCTGGACTGTTTATATATATATTAGATATAGTATTGCCTTCGTATTTTTCCTAAGAAGTTTATATACATAATTAATGTGGTAGAACAGCAAACCTATGTTTCGCATATAGATGTTTAATTAACATTTTTTTATCGGATGGTTGTAGACTGAAGGATTAACTTGCTATTACATTCTCCATCGGAAGTGCCAACTACTTGCAATGAAAACTTTTTGGATATTTTCCAATGTGTAATTAGAATATGATGAATAGATTATCTGTGCATTCTAAGCTGAAATAAATTTTCTTTCTCTATATATCTTGTTTACTTTGCGAGCTAAAAGCTGATACCGAAGTTTTACCAAACAATAATGAGAAAAAAATATTATTGCTGAATTCAATAAGGAAATTACAACCAAATAATTGGAAATTTGAAATTGTAACAAGCGCGACACACAACACGCTACTAGGTTGAATCTAAGGTGGTAGCGGCGGCTGTTAGGGGTGGGGAAGGTCAGCGGCTAGATAGGGAGTGGAGCAGGTGGGGGTACAACAAGGAAAATAGTGGTTACGTACTGGATGGCAGTAAGTAGGGAAGTGGAATGTACATTTGTCAGTAACATATCCTAAAATTTCTTGTAAAAATAAATTGTTAAAACCTATTTAAAAAATTTTAAAATATAAGATAAGTACTGTTAATCAACATAATTAGGCATGATTATCATTTACATGATGATATAATGTTGACCATGATTGAATGTGTCAAAAATAATACTTTACATCGCACATGTTTAACTCGAAATGCATTGCAAATATTAGAACTACACGAGCGTTGCTCTTTTCAAGAATTGATCGTGTCGATGGTCTGAAATTTCGAAACTATCAAGAAAAGAAACTTATATTTTTATTCCATGAGAAAAATTCATGACTATCAAGAAGAAATGACTATCAATAAACATATTTGTGCATACTTGTAGGAATATTCAATTAAATTTTATGTTAAGGCTTCTAACAATTTTTCCTTGTTGCAAACCTACTCGATATCAATTTAATTATATCTGAGTTTTAAATTTAGGATTTTTAATCTCCCATTTAACATCTTAATAAGAAAAATAATAATTCATTATTTAAATTAGCTTTAGCTTCCTTGTCGAAACCTTAAAATTGTAAGAATTAACATTAAGTTTTTTGAGAATTAATAAAATTAATTAGGATTTACATTGCATAATTTAATTAATCAATTACAGTTGATAACTTCAAAAAAATTAATATTTACCGTTTTAAACGTTTGCATTGCCATAATATTTTCGAACTAAGTAGTGAGGGTTTGGTCGAGCCCTTCCCTGCACGTTGAATGATCCTGCAAGCATTTCCTTCCTCTCTGAGCTCTCGATTGAGCTTCTATAGGTCGGTCAAGCCCTTCTTCCTCGTCAGCTGGCTGCATAACGGGGATCTTGCGAACCCTTCTTCCCCTTCGGTTTGATTGCACCAATGGAGGAAAACAACTAGGTAAGCGGCTCGCCTCCTCTACCTCCCTTCTCTTCTCCCACTGCTAAGGTTGCTTCTTTTTTCTACTCCTTTTTCTACTTCCTCTACTCCACTCTTCTGATCTCTCACACTCCCTTTGTCTCTCTAGATTTTTCTAATGAGAGGTGTGAGAGAGGCAAACTATTTAATTTCAGTGGGGAGATGAGTATTTTCTAACAAACACATCTAAATAAAAGTTATTTATTTATTTATATTTTTATTTCAGTTATTACCTTCTCTCTCACTCCTCTTCCTCTCTTGCACGCTCCTCTGTTTCAATCGATTCGAATGGGGCATGCAACTGGTAAAGACGAACCCAAGAAGTCGCTTTTATCGTCATTATTATTATTTAAATTTGCAGTAATTCCAACAATAGGCTTTTATGCTAAGTACTACTTGTAGAGCTTTATAAAATTTATATGCACCTAAGCCTGGCTCCCGCAATCTAGTTTCCCATTCTCCTCATTTGTCTCTCTTGCCCAAAGGCAAGCCTGCTCTCGATTTACTCATCTTCTGCTCATACCCAAACGGTAAAGTCTTTGTTAACATAGGAGGAAGCTGCACTGAAGGTCCACTGGAGAAGGGTTTATTGTGACCATCGACATCTGAATGATANGAAATGGCACTTTGCATTATAGCATACTTTACAAGAAAGCAATACAATTACTAAACTAATAGTACATGTTCCAGAGGTAAATAAAGTACAGTATCAAACAACAATATGCTAGGAATAAACCAAACCTAACAAATGAATAAATGGGGCATTTACATACATTCCACACAATCCTTATGTATTTGTATATCTAGCATCTAAATTTTCTTATTATATTCGTAGAACTCAGAATCTCCTAATATCCTCTTTTTCGCTCTTTTGCTAGATAGGTTCCGTCTGTCCAGCCAGACTTCACCCGCAACCTATGAAATCTCCCCACCATGCCCTTCCAAATCCCAATACCATTCAATGTTTAATTCAAACATAACCTTACCCATGGTGATAGGACTGCACAAGTCAGAAGAAATATAAGCTCACAATTGTTTTAGTTTTGTATGATGTTTTCCTAGAATTCAGTATTCATAAAACTTAAAGAACTAATGCTCTGACCATAAATCAAACGTATTTTACTTGACTTCGACCATTCTGACATATGTTCAGATCTTAAATCATAACTTATAAATCATCCTGATAAGGAATAAACCAAACCTAACACCTGGAAGCCTCATTGGAGGCCCCATATGACAAGAGAAGCTGAAGATCGCGAAGGCGGGTGGGATTAAGGGGGTGAAATACGAGCGTTACCTTTCTCGATGGTTTTGGGTAAGAGCAGAGAGGAAGTGGGTGAAAGATGTGAGTTTCAAAGGGCTTTGTATGCTGCGATCCCGTAGTTGCGTTCCCAGCTAGCTCTAATCGCGAATCGCTAGGGTTTTGATCACAAAGGCGAGGGGTTTTTGGGCTGAGCCAGGAGGAAGGGAAAGTGAGCGAGGGATTTTTGTGCGGAGCGGGAGGAAGGCAGAAGATACTCGAAGAGGGCAACAACATAAAATGAAGAAGGAGACGAGGGACCGAGGGGCTCCACCCGCGGCCCGCGTTTAGTTAAACAAGGAAGCGATGTTTTGAAATAAACTTTCCCAACGCTCTTTCCAAACAGTGCGGTGGTAAGCTGCCCCAAACAAACCCTTAATCAAATAAAATGAGAAATGAATTTCAACAGAATTTCTCACGTAGGATTGCTGTATCAAAATATAGCATTTATCGCTTGAAATGGAAAATTGTCTGGACTGTTTATATATATATATATATATTAGATATAGTATTGCCTTCGTATTTTTCCTAATAAGTTTATATACATAATTAATGTGGTAGAACAGCAAACTTATGTTTCGCATATAGATGTTTAATTAACATTTTTTTATCGGATGGTTGTAGACTGAAGGATTAACTTGCTATTACAT
>JXCR01143287.1:82389-96535 GCA_002079205.1 Phalaenopsis hybrid cultivar
TATTGTGTAGTTGTGCCTAGAAAAAGTGAATCTACTATGAAGAAATATTATGTTCTATGCCTTGTGGTTTACGTGTATCTCCTTCATGTGTTATGAGTTTTGACTACCTTATATTGAATCATTTTATTGGATTACTGACTTGACATAGCATCACTTTTCTATAACATCACTTGCTATTGAATTCACTTGTGATTTTACTATAGTATAATTTTCCCAATGAAGTTCATATTTTACTAGGAAATCATCTCTAGCTAAGGCACAAATATTTTCTAAGTTGTCTTCTTGCCAGTTTGGAAATTGAATTTATTTTTTCTTATCTTTATCATGTTCATTTTTTTTTCTTCTGTATTTTTTATTAATGGCATATCTCCTTTAAAGATAATTGTTGAAATCTCCATAAAGTTCTAATCAATTCAGATTAAAATATTTCTTTGTTGTGGCATATCTTTCTTCATTCTGAAGTTTGATGAATCTTCTTCAATAAAGCTTTATGGAGGCATGTTGTTAGGCTAGTCAAATAACTATATTCGATATAAGTGAAATAATTTTTGAAGCTCACGATCCTTTCAAATGGATCATTTTTTGTTACTTGAAAAAACTATTTCAAGTGTTTTGATACATTGAAGGAAGAATATGCTTGATTTTATCAAAATCGTCAAGATTAACCTCGAGTTAATGCTCAATCCCTCTCTAGGCTGTGATTTTTTGTCATTTCACTTGAGGCAACTGCCATTCATGTGATACTTGTAGGAGCTGCCGTTGATCAATGATGTATATACTGAAGAAAAATAAATGAGTGTGGTAATGGGAATAGAAAAGAAATTATATTTTCAATCTTTGTAAATGNTTTTGTTAGATCCAAAAATTTGCTTAGCTCAGTTGGCTAGCACATCCTCAGATGAAGTAACCTTCACAGATGAAGACTTACTGCTCGGTACCGCCGACCACAACCGTCCGCTTTACATCTCCGTCAACATTAGCAGATTGTGTTATCCAAAGTTCTAGTGAATCTTGGAGCATCTCTTAACTTGATTATGTGGTTCTTCCACTGGCGGAGGTGGGGGTATCTCTTCTAGAGTCATTATCTGTTTTTCTTTGTCTGTTGGAGCTGTTCTTGGTGGTAACACTTTCCCGCTCCTTAAGTTGACTTCTGTGATTCCTTCTTATTGAGATATCATTGTTGAATCTTCCAGTGTCTTTTCCTCTTCGTCAGAGATATCTAAGTTGATGGCGAGCGGTGTACCATGACGCTCGAGAGTTGGTTNATTGTAGTCTACTTTCTATGATCCTCCGATTTTGTCTTGATTATGTGGTTCTTCCACTGGCGGAGGTGGGGGTATCTCTCCTTGGGTCATTATCTGTTTTCCTTTGTCTGCTGGAGCTGTTCTTGGTGGTAACACCTTTCCGCTCCTTAAGTTGACCTCTGTGATTCCTTCTTCTTGAGATATCATTGTTGAATCTTCCGGTGTCTTTTCCTCTTCGTCAGAGATATCTAAGTTGATGGCGAGCGGTGTACCATGACGCTCGAGAGTTGGTTGTTCATTATCGGAGCTGTCATAAGCGATATCGTTGATGTCTTCTTTAGACTTGACAACAAGTTCATCGGACTAAAGAACGACCCCAACCTACATTTATAAGTTCTCTACTTGATGACAAAGAGTATGCATAACTAGTCAAACTATTAGCAGAATTCAAAGATTGCTTCACGTGGAGCTACGACGAAATGCTAGGACTGTCAGCAGAGGTTGCAGTCCATAAACTTGGGGTGGACAAAAATTTAACCCCAGTAAAACAAGCTCCCAGGAGAATGCACCTCAAAAAAGAACAACAAGTCATCGCCGAGGTAAAGAAATTGATAGACGCCAACTTTATTAAAGAAGAGCAGTACCCCATNAGAGTTGGTTGTTCATTATCGGAGCTGTCATAAGCGATATCGTTGATGTCTTCTTTAGACTTGACAACAAGTTCATCGGACTCAAGTACGATTTGAGGATCATTTTGAGGTCGAGATCGCAATTAACTTGGTCATAATCAGTCATGTTATTACCAGAAATAGTCAAAACGTAGTCGAAATCACAACCATTATATTCATAAGACCCCGGAGAGACAAAAAGATAATCATACAAATTCAAGGGTTCGAGGACTTTCTTCCCCGAATCCGAGACAACCAATCTAGTAGACGCAGCCCCTATCCTACCCCTCGTGCTATCAATCTTGGCAGTGACGCTTTACTTTTTCTTGTTCTTTGTTCTTGATGATGACGGACTTTCTGGTGAAATCTTCATCTCGGGCTCGGTATGCTGCAGACTCTGAATGGAGGTGTTGACCTCACTTTTCGTTGAGGTCTAGAAAACTTCTTCAGTAGCCTAGGTCTAGCCATAGGACTTTCCTATTAACTAGTCTTAGAAAATTAGAAGAGGTACCCCACCATTAGAAATTCAAAATTCTTTTTTTTACTCAACTTGAAATTCCACATATTGATCTTAACCTCTAGCATTTAGTAGATAANCAGAGATTAGAACAAAGCATGCCCAAAAAACGAGTTTCCACTACCTTTGCCGGAAATGATGGTGGATATCGCTTCACACATGAAATTTTCTCCTTCATGGACGGATCGTCTGGGTATAACAAAATCAAGATGGCTCCCGCGAATGTAGCGCTTACAGCTTTCAGAACACCGATTGGAATCTTTTGCTACACAGTGATGTCGTTCGACCTAAATAATGCTGGAGCAACATATCAGCATGCAATGACGAAGATTTTTTACTACCTCATTCACAATCAAGTAGAATGCTACGTGGATGATCCGGTCATCAAAAGTAAACAGAAAATGGATCATTTATATGATTTGAGGATTGTGTTTGAACGGTTACGACGATATAACCTTAAAATGAATCCCTTAAAGTGCACCTTCGGCGTCACCTCCGGGAAATTTCTAGGATTCATTGTCCGTCATCGGGGAATCGAGATCGACCCGGATAAGATTAAAGCTATCTTGGAAATGCCTCCCCCTAAATCCTTGAAATAGCTACGTTCCTTCCAGGGGAAGTTGCCATATCTGAGACGCTCTATTTCTAATCTCTCAGGTAGCTGTCAACCTTTCTCGGCATTAATTAAAAAGGATGCCAAATTTATTTGGGAAGAAAAATGCCAGCGGGCCATGTTAAACAATATTTAATGACACCTCCTATTTTGGCAGGCCCTATCCCAGGGAAACCGTTGTCTTTCTCGGCATTAATTAAAAAGGATGTCAAATTTATTTGGGAAGAAAAATGCCAGCGGGCCTTTGAGGAGTTAAACAATATTTAATGACACCTCCTGTTTGGCAGCCCCTATCTCAGAGAAACCATTGATACTTTATACCGCGGCTCTGGATGACTCTCTTGGAGCCCTCTTAGCCCAAGTCAATGAGGAGGGAAAAGAAAATGCTCTCTACTACTTAAGTCGTCGTCAAATACCGACGGAGATAAGGTATCCACCTATTGAAAAGCATTGTCTGGCACTAATTTTTGTCGCTCAAAAGCTTAGACATTACATGCTTTCTCACAAGATTACCCTAATTTCAAAAGTTAATCTATTGCAATATTTGATGACCCAATCGACACTTTCCGGAGGTTTAGCAAGATGGTCAATGATCTTATTGCAATTTGATATAACTTTTGTGCCCCTCCGTGCTATCAAGGGATAGATTTTAGCAGATTTTCTCACCGCACACCCACTGCCAGCTGGGTCCTCTCTCAACAACGAGTTACCAGACTACAGATGGAATTTTCTAATGCGAAACACTGGGAAATGTACTTCGATGGTGCTTCGTAAGCCAGGAAAGACAAGGGACCAGGCATAGTTATACTAGGCAAGGCAGGGATCAGTTTGATCTTTATTAGCCAGATAAGGGTATGTTGAGGTTTTCGTACCACCTGACGGAGCCATGTACCAACAATGAAGCAGAATATGAAGCTTTAATCACCGGATTGGAGTTGGTGATTTCAATGGATATAACGAACATTGCCCTTTATGGTGACTCTCAACTTGTCATCCAGCAAGTCGCCGGACAATACAGAATTCTAAAACCAAGATTAGCAGAATACCATCTGTACGCGATGAAGCTCCTGGAGAAAATTCCAGAGGTGACTTTTTACTGGATTCCTCGGGGAGATAATGCTCATGCCGACTCTTTAACAAAACTCGCTAAGGAAATGGCGCGTCCCCCGGAGGATTCCATTGAAGTCACGGTGCAAGGAAGACGAGTCTTGTCTCGAAGCGACTTCACACAAGCTTGGAAACGAAGAAACAATAAATACAGTTGCGGACATCAACGAAGATTGGCGCAGGCCATTAATAGAATATTTGCATACTGGGAAGCTGTCGGAGGACAAGTCAGAGGCACACTACATCACAAGAAGGGCCATGTCTTACGCCCTGGTGGGAAATGTTCTCTACAGAAGATCGTTCGGACCAAATGTGGGCTATGGTGTTTGGGCAAAGCCGAGGCACAAAATATTGTCAAAGAAGTATATGCCGGATTGTGTGGCGCTCACCAGTCGGGACCAAAAATAAAAATGAAGATCAAAAGACTCAGATATTATTGGCCAGCAATGATGTCCGATTGCATGGATACTGCAGAAGATGTCACCAATGCCAGGTGCATGGGGTGGTCTTACACCAGCCTCCGAATGTGTTACGTCTTACACTAGCCTCTGAATGTGTTGCACCCAACTATTGCCTCGTGGCCATTCGAGTGTTGAGCACAGACATAATAGCTCCGATAGACCCTCCATCTTTTAAAGGGCACAAATTCATACTTGCCACTACAGATTACTTATCCAAATGAGCAGAGGCAGTACTATTACGTGAGGTTACGACATAGGACGTCCTTCAATTTCTCAAAAGCCAAATCGTCTACCATTTTGGAGTACATCGAAGAATAATCTCTGAAAATGGGATATCTTTTAAAAGTACGAAGATCAACAATTTCGTCAGAAGACATGGGATAGATTGGAGATACTCTACAATTTACTATCACAGAGCAAATGGTCTGGTTGAAGCTTTCAACAAGACACTGGTATAGATTTTGAAGAAAACACTGGATGAAAATAAAAGGGATTGGCATAACAAACTGCTAGAAGCCCTGTGGGCATACGAGATGACTTTCAGGAATCCCACTCAGTGTGCACCTTATATGCTCGTGTACGGGACCGAGGCTGTGCTACCGCTAGAGATTCAGACACCATCTCTAAGAGTCGTCATTTCCAACCAACTTACAACAGAAGAAAGCACAAAACTCAAGCTTGAAGAACTGGAGAGTCTCGAGGGAAAAGATTGGAAGCACAGCAACATTTGGAGCTCTACCAGGCAAAGATGGTACAAGCCCATGACAAATTGGTCCACCCAAGAACATTTAAAATTGCTGACCTCGTACTTGTGCTCAAAAAACCTATTCTTGTTCGCCGAAAAATAGGTGGAAAATTTGAGCCAACTTAGGAGGGACCATTTGTCATTGAGAGGGTTTATACAGGAGGAGTCTACCAGTTAGTGGACTTCCGGGGTGAAAGACCCATGTTACCAATAAATGGACGATACCTGAAAACATATTACGTGGCCTGAGTCACCTGCCTCCGCTTGCCTCTGCTTGCTTTGAAACTTTGAAACTTTGATTATTTTAAGGTTATCTATATGGCCAAATGTCTTTGACCGGGCCCAAATTTTGTAATTAATCTCATATATAATGAAACTTTTGAGAAAATTTTTTTGCTTCACACGTTCTCTTTTCTACTTTTGAATTTAAAAATTCCATGAAATTACAACAAAACTCACACATAAAATGAGTAATCCTTTTCATCAAAAAAAAATAAAATTTACTTTAATAAATAATCTGTTTTGTTCTTTTTCATGCCAAACTTCGGCCCACTGACGTTTCATTCTGTCGTCTGCAGAAAAATGTCAGGATAGAGGCTGATCTTTGCCTTCCAAGACGGCTGGAACCTCGCACTGAATACAGAGATGGCGCCACAAGGAGGTTTCATAGATTTCAACATGGACTTCAACCAGATTGATATGGACTACAACGGTCCTTTAATGGACATAGTCAACAATGAAGAAAAGAAGGGACTACCTTCACTGTTAAGGGTGACCACTCAAGACAATGTGTCACGTAAAGGTAAAAACGTGATAGCAGAGCAAGATCTGATGGAGGGGCCCAGCAGACTGCCCTCCATGATAGCTACTCCAGCAAGGGGCTTAATTGCTGCCCACAGTGAACAATTACAAAATACTCCACTCCGCAGGACGCAACATAGAAATGCAAGCTCAAAGAAACAGAGAGTCCTTCTGCGACAGGAGCACAAGCACCAAAGAGATGTGAGCGGTTTTCTTACCCCCATTCCTGAGGGACATATCTACAATCCAGATCTAAGAGAGAGTTTTGCCAGCCTGCCCTTTACAGATCAAGAGTCAGGATTTGTGATAAGATCAGATGTACCCCCGGTCCCAGATATCTTGTGCAGAGGTTGCCCAACATGCAATGTCGAGATACCAGCCAGGACATCAGTTACGGGAGCATTTGTAGAATGCCCGGACTGCAACATTTTACATCTACAGCGTTTTAGTACCTTAGAAGAATACACTTCAAGCACCAACGAGTCTCAGACTCCTGATTTCGTGGCAAATGAGCCGTATGTCCCATTGGGGACGGATCAGCGCGCACCATAGAGCCCAGGATCATACATCCCACTTGAGGCTGAATCTCATATTCCGGATTGGCCAACACTGGTTTCGATTCCCGCCGAGGCCTGGAGGAAGGAACGCCCCAGGCAGCTGCCAACTCCCGGCATGGTAGAATACTACAAAATAAGTAAGGTAAACAAAAGAGAATTCGAGTTCTATGAAGAGGTTCTGGGAAAGTTTATCAATATATTGGAGGGCCTAGAGCTATATACCAAAGTTTTCTCTGAAACTGATGAAAGAAGCATTTTGGACTGCATCTTCGATTTAAGAGATAGAGGTCGAGCGGACCTTCTCATGGAAAGAACGTATTCCGAGTCGAAGAAATGGATGCGGGGAAAGGGAAGAATCACCATCCAGTGCGGATGTTGCTATAATTTTACAAACAACAGACAGGGTAATCCGCTTAGGATCCTTAGATATGACCAAGTGGATCCGTTACCACCGATGATAAAGTGCATGATAAAGAGATTGGTTAAGTGGAATATCCTACCCACCACTTGCATTCCTAACAATTGCATCATCAACATTTATGAAGAAGGTGATTGCATTCCCCCGCACATTGACCATCACGACTTTGTGAGCCCTTTCTGCACGGTCTCATTCATGAGTAAGAGAACCATTTTGTTTGGGAAAGAAATCAATGTAATCGGCCCTGGTGAATTCAAAGGAGCCGTGGAGATTCCTCTTCCAGTTGGTTCAGTACTTGTTATCAAAGGCAACGGTGCAGACGTTGCCAAGCACTGCATTCCAAGAGTACGACACCGTATGGTGTCCGTGACCTTCCGCAGAATGGATGACAGTAAGATACCATATGGATTCCAGCATGACCCGGAGTTGGAGGAACTGTTTCCTTACAAGCTATGAGAAGGTTGTACCTCTGAATACATGCGAAGGGAANTACCATTTTAACATATATTTTATTAAAAAATATACGTTTAACCTTTTCCAACCCACTATAAAGGTAGCCCATCTGTCTTCATTTTCTTTTTCATTTCGTGCACAAGTATAATGTATTTCTCTGCTAGTACCATCTAAGGGCGACTCTCATATGCATGCATATATCATATTTATTCATTTTTTTATCTTGCATTTAACGTTTAAAAGTAAACATGGACTTTTGTATTTTAAAGGTAAAAGCTCAGAAACACTAAAAACGTCTGTAAATACACAGAACTTTGGTAAAACAAAAACATATTGCTTACCTCAGAAATGTCGTCTGCTACCTTTTCATCAGATAAATTTAATCCTTTTTGTGAACCTATAACAACAAGCTAAACTTTATTAGCCTCTATTAGTATTATTTTTTTAATTTAATTTTTTTATTTTCACATGAATTTTATCAAAATTAGAATATTAAAATTTTCAGTTATCTTTTATCTAATATAGGCATCAACTTAAGTGGCTTTCTTATATAAACATATTTGTGCATACTTGTAGGAATATTCAATTAAATTTTATGTTAAGGCTTCTAACAATTTTTCCTTGTTGCAAACCAACTCGATATCAATTTAATTATATCTGAGTTTTAAATTTAGGATTTTTAATCTCCCATTTACCATGACTTAATAAGAAAAATAATAATTCATTATTTAAATTAGCTTTAGCTTCCTTTTCGAAACCCTAAAATTATAAGAATTAACATTAAGTTTTTTTGAGAATTAATGAAATTAATTAGGGTTTACATTGCATAATTTAATTAATCAATTACAGTTGATAACTTCAAAAAAATTAATATTTATCTTTTTAAACGTTTGCCTTGCCATAATATTTTCGAACTAAGTAGTGAGGGTTTGGTCGAGCCCTTCTCTGCACGTTGAATGATCCTGCAAGCATTTCCTTCCTCTCTGAGCTCTTGATTGAGCTTCTATAGGTCGGTCAAGCCCTTCTTCCTCGTCAGCTGGCTGCATGACGGGGATCTTTGCGAGCCCTTCTTCCCCTTCGGTTTGATTGCACCAATGGAGGGAAACAACTAGGTAAGCGGCTCGCCTCCTCTACCTCCCTTCTCTTCTTCTCCCACTACTAAGGTTGCTTCTTCTTTCTTCTCCTTTTTCTACTTCCTCTACTCCACTCTCCTGATCTCCCTGATCTCTCACGCTCCCTTTGTCTCTCTAGATTTTTCTAATGAGAGGAGGTGTGAGAGAGGCAAACTATTNCCTCTTTACTAGTTTTACTTTCTTGCTAGCCTTTTACCAGTTTATTTTCATGAAATTAAAATTCTAAAATATTTTCAAAATTTACATTAATTTAGGTATTTACATATCTTCTAACTTAAAAGACATAAAAGTAGAATTATAGAATTTACCTCACTCTTCTAGCAAGGCCAAAAATCTTCAATATCAAGACTCAATTACTCTTCCCAATTCAAATCACTTGTTTCAACTCATAATAATTAATATCCACATAATGACACTTAATTTAAATACTAATATAAGTAAATTAAAAGAGATATAAATCTCACCTCAATCTTTACTGTCGTTAATTCTTCCCCGCTACGAACCAAAACATATTTATTCATCCTTCTTAATTTTTAATTAGTTAAACATACTATTAATATCTTAATACACAAACATTTATATTAAATTAATTAAATAACATAAATAAAACCTAATATATTAAATTCTTAAACTAAAATAATTAAAACTTACTCTTACCTTAATAATCTTTCGGTCGCACGTCGAGCTTTCGATTTGTCACTCACACACAAGTTGTTGTCTCCCTCTTCTTCCTTTGGGTGTGGCTCGACTTCAACGCCCACAACAAGCNTGTGGCTCGACTTCAACGCACACAACAAGCCAATATCGCTTTCCTCCTCCTCTGCACACGCGAGATCCGACGTAGACGCCACTCGACCTCCCTTCTCTTCTCCCTCGCACACTTCGTCAAAGCCCCAGGAGTGCTTTGCATCCTCTCCTTCACCTACGGCTAGGGCAGGGGATTCCTTCTCACAGAATGAAGTCAAACCTAAGCATGAGTCGCTCCTTCAGCGAGGGTTGGTCTTCTACTACTTGGAAACCATCGAAGTTGCTTCTTCGTGTTTGTGTGATCATCAATGTCTCCTCCCTTGGTTTCATTTCTCACAAGTAAATCTTCCTCTTCTTCTTCTGTCGTTTCTTCCTTTTTACGTTATCTCTGTCATGACCCGGCTCGGGGGCTTGAAATTACCAAGGCGGGAACTAATGGTCAGACGGACGGAACCTATCTAGCAGTTTCATTTCATAATCAAATAAAATCCACTAAAGCTCAAAAGAGTCATTCTAATTCATAAAACTTAATTTTATAATAATTGATTCATATTTATACTTTTACATTTAACATAAAATAAAGTTGAACTATGATACTTATCAGCTTGGCCTCTACGATATCTGTACACGTACTCCCTGGTGTCCATCTAATCAATAACTAGTTTTTATGTAAAATATTAGCAACCATGTTTTGTATTAAAACTACTCGGTGGGTAAATGTTTACGAATAAGACAGTGCAGTAAAAAACAACAGTAAAGTAAAAAAAATTCATTTTCTTTCATTCATTTAGGTTACACNACTTGGCCTCTACGACGTCTGTACACGTACTCCCTGGGGTCCATCTAATCAATAACTAGTTTTTATGTAAAATATTAGCAACCATGTTTTGTATTAAAATTACTTGGTGGGTAAATGTTTAAAAATAAGACAGTGCAGTAAAAAACAACAGTAAAGTAAAAAAAATTCATTTTCTTTCATTCATTTAGGTTACACTTTTCATTATTAGAGTCACCGTCTTAACGTATATTTTATTAACAAATATACGTTTAACCTTTTCCAGCCCACTATAAAGGTAGCCCATCTGTCTTCATTTTCTTTTTCATTTCGTGCACAAGTATAATGTATTTCTCTGCTAGTACCATCTAAGGGCGACTCTCATATGCATGCATATATCATATTTATTCATTTTTTTATCTTGCATTTAACGTTTAAAAGGAAACATGGACTTTTGTATTTTAAAGATAAAAGCTCAGAAACACTAATAACATCCGTAAATATGCAGAACTTTGGTAAAATAAAAACATATTGCTGACATCAGAAATGTCATATGCTATCCTTTTTATCAGATAAAATTAATTCTTTTTGTGAACCTATAACAACAAGCTAAACTTTATTAGTCTTTATCAGTATTATTTTTTTAATTTAATTTTTTTATTTCACATGAAGTTAATCAAAATTAGAATATTAAAATTTTCAATTATCTTTTATCTAATATAGGCATCAACTTAAGTGGCTTTCTTATATAAACATATATGTGCATACTTGTAGGAATATTCAATTAAATTTTATGTTAAGGCTTCTAACAATTTTTCCTTGTTGCAAACCTACCCGATATCAATTTAATTATATCTGAGTTTTAAATTTAGGATTTTTAATCTCCCATTTAACATGACTTAATAAGAAAAATAGTAATCCATTATTTAAATTAGCTTTAGCTTCCTTGTCGAAACCCTAAAATTGTAAGAATTAACATTAAGTTTTTTTGAGAATTAATGAAACTAATTAGGATTTACATTGCATGATTTACAGTTGATAACTTCAAAAAAATTAATATTTACCTTTTTAAACGTTTGTCTTGTCATAATATTTTCGAACTGAGTTGTGAGGGTTTGGTCGAGCCCTTCCCTTCAAGTTGAATGATCCTGCAAGCATTTCCTTCCTCTCTGAGCTCTCGATTGAGCTTCTATAGGTCGGTCAAGCCCTTCTTCCTCGTCAGCTGGCTGCATGACAGGGATCTTGCGAGCCCTTCTTCCCCTTCGGTTTGATTGCACCAATGGAGGGAAACAACTAGGTAAGCGGCTCGCCCCCTCTACCTCCCTTCTCTTCTTCTCCCACTGCTAAGGTTGCTTCTTCTTTCTTCTCCTTTTTCTACTTCCTCTACTCCACTCTCCTGATCTCTCACGCTCCCTTTGTCTCTCTAGATTTTTCTAATGAGAGGAGGTGTGAGAGAGGCAAACTATTTAATTTCAGTGGGGAGATGAGTATTTTCTAACAAACACATCTAAATAAAAGTTATTTATTTATTTATATTTTTATTTCAGTTATTACCTTCTCTCTCACTCCTCTTCCTCTCTTGCACGCTCCTCTGTTTCAATCGATTCGAATGGGGCATGCAACTGCTAAAGACGAACCCAAGAAGTCGCTTTTATCATCATTATTATTATTTAAATTTGCAGTAATTCCAACAATAGGCTTTTATGCTAAGTAGTACTTATAGAGCTTTATAAAATTTATATGCACCTAAGCCTGGCTCGCTCAATTTTGTTTCCCATTCTCCTCATTTGTCTCTCTTGCCCAAAGGCAAGCCTGCTCTCGATTTACTCATGTTCTGCTCATACCCAAACTATAAAGTCTTTGATAACATAGGAGGAAGCTGCACTGAAGGTCCACTGGAGAAGGGTTTATTGTGACCATCGACATCCGAATGATAGCTGGAGTTTGAGTACTCGACCTGCCTTGCTATATCTCTGCTCTTCTCAGAAGATCTCAACTCTCATCTCTATCTCCTGTAACATACTCTCACCTTCTCCTTTCTATTCACACCAGAATTATGAAACTTTTGATGACAAAAAGCTAAGGATTTGCTTGGAGAATTTTCAACAGGACTTGCCTCGTTTGATGGAGAAGAGCAGTTTGTAAGTCCAAGATTTATATTCCTTTTCAAGAGATCAACACTAATGAATATCCTCTTCTCTTGCAACACATCACACCTCTCCAAACTGCAGCTGAACATCTCATCTCAAGGATCGAGTGCCGATTAGCTCCTCAGTAACTGCCCATGCTCTTAAGAGCCATGGAACCCACCTCTTCTCCATACATCAATAGTTGTTGTCATTCCTTTGTCGTTAGTGCAGAGACATCCCTTACGTAAGTTCACTTTCATTGAAAGCCAAATCACTTTGTTCATCCAAACTACGGCAATATTGTCTTCGCTAACCTTGTGGGCTTTTCATAATCATTCCTAGTTCTCCTAATAGAATTTTTGTTTAGTTTCAGGCTTACTTATCATTGGCATAATGTG
Organism: Phalaenopsis hybrid cultivar; assembly: GCA_002079205.1. NCBI lineage: Eukaryota > Viridiplantae > Streptophyta > Magnoliopsida > Asparagales > Orchidaceae > Phalaenopsis > Phalaenopsis hybrid cultivar. The sequence goes on from JXCR01143287.1 coordinate 95,156, forward strand.
GTGTGCACTATAGGTTATAGCACGACATGTCTCGTCAAAATGACAAGCACTAAGTTGTTTTATATTTAATTCGAAAGAAGGTCCTATCTTGTGATCCATCTATTCCAACGAGCTCCATTCTCAAGCATCAGAGGCCAATGGTGTTTATGAAAGAAGCTACAATATTTGAGAGTGATCTGATAGTAAAGGGAATGAATCTTCAATTAGGCTTAACATTATTCTGTTTAAATATGAAGATGATGAGGGTGATGAAAAACTTTAATCTTGGAGATAATGATGATACTGATGAAAGATATTGAGGACTTTTTAACTTATGATGATTCTAATGATGATTTTTTAATTGACTAATGTGATCTCTTATAAAAAGATTAAACTTACAATAAAAATTTATAATTTTTTGAATTTTATATTATTGAGTTGTTGAATACTTAAAATGTAAGCATTGCGTTTATTTTTTTTATTATCGTAGTATTTTATCTTTGAATTAATAGTCCTCCATGCTTATATATATTTTTATTTATTAATTTTTTGATATTTTATATCATGATTTATAATGACATGCACCACGCTATATGTTATTTATATATGCATGTTAGTTTTTAGTCCGCCCGCCCATTAGTGCAAAATTTCAAGCAATGTAGGGGGCCTTCTTGGGATATTTCACCGTTTTGAATTCATCTTACAATCTATTTTGTCAAACGAGGGATGATTTTGGATATTTTGAATCGATACACTTCTTAAACTAGATGTCTTTCTTCATTGTTTTTATATTTAATTGCATCCCTTTGCATTCCTTTGCTGATTATATTAAGTATTATTTATTGATTATCTCTTAATTTTTTTATTTTTAAACCTGTCCTTTGCTGATCTATTCTGCTAATCTGGCAACATAGGAAGAAGATTGCACGGCGGACAGGATTTCAAGCAAAAGGGAGTATCTGGAGAGCAAAATGCCTGAACTCAAAGGTCTAGTTCTGAAATCCTTGAATTCTACTTCACAGAGAGTGGCTTCAGAATTGCATGCTGCCCACTAGCATCTTTTGTTTTAAATATTTGATACAGGATGTCCCAAACGCTTAGCATTGTTTATCCTTAATATATATATATATATATATATATATNTTATGCTTGTATTTACATACCTGCATGAAAAAAAAAAAATAAATCATCCCCACAACATTTCAAAATTATAAGACAACTCAAAATTTATTCACAAACATCACAAAAATACAACTTCAACTAAACTAAAACGTCTCTATTGGATGATCGGGAACCCTCGGAGGAGGTAACCTACGGTTGCAAACGAGTTTTCCCACGGTCTAAATGAAATTATGGAACTCATTAAGTTGAGTTTAGTAAGTTCATTTGGACTAAGTGATT
>JXCR01143291.1:0-37830 GCA_002079205.1 Phalaenopsis hybrid cultivar
TGGAGTTATTTTAGGACAAAGACATAACAAAGTTTTTAAAGTAATATATTATGCTAGTAAAATTCTAAATGATGCTCTAATTAACTACACTACTAATGAAAGAGAGCTATTAGATGTTTTCTATGCCTATGATAAATTTAGAGCTTACTTTATTGGAACCAAATGTATAGTGCATACAGATCATTCTACTATCAAATACTTGATGCAAAAAAAAGATGCTAAACCAAGATTGATTAGAAGGATACTTCTTTTGTAAGAGTTTGATTTTACTATAGTTGATAAAAAGGGAAATGATAAACAAATAGCCGATCATTTCTCTAGACTAGAAAAAAAAAACTAATTTTGCAAATGAAATTTTAGAAAATTTCCTCGATGAACAATTATATAATATTGATGAGATAAATACACTGTGGTATGCCGATATAGTAAATTATATTGCAAGTGATATTTCACCACTAGATATTAAGAATCAACAATTAAAGAAATTTATATATTATTCAAAATTCTATATTTGGGATGACCCATATTTATATAAACTATGTAAAGATCTAATTATTAGAATGTGTGTGTCTTATGAAGAAACTCAACAAATAATTGAAAGATATCATGATTCTGAATTTGGAGGGCATTTTGAAACAAATAGAACTACATATAAAATTTTACAAGCTGGATTTTATTGGCCTACTCTTTTTAGTGATGTTAATGAATATATTAAAACATGTGATCGATGTCAGCGAGTAGGAAATATTTCTAGAAGAAATGAAATAGCTCTAAATTATACATTGGAAGTTGAAATTTGTAATGTGTGGGGATTAGATTTTATGAGACCATTTATGCCTTCCTTTGGAAACTTATATATATTACTTGCTGTTGATTATATGTTCAAATGGATTGAAGCTGTTGCTGTACCTAAGTGTGATGCTCAGAGTATTTCTAAATTTTTAAATAAACATATTGTTACAAGATATGGAATCCCTAGAGTAATCATTACTTTTGGAGGATTTGATATTAGGAATAAGATAATCGAGAAGTTGATAAAAAAATATGATATTATTCATAGATTCTCTACTGCTTATCATCCTCAGACCAGCGGTCTACTAGAAATATCAAATTATGAAATAAAACAAATTTTAGAAAAAGTTGTAAATCCCTATAAATTGGATTGGTCTGCTAGATTATATACTGCATTATGGACATACAGAACTGCTTATAAGACTCCTATAGGAATGTCCCCATATAGACTTATTTTTGGAAAAACATGTCACTTACGAGTAGAATTGGAGCATAAAATATTTTGGGCTATTAAGAAATTTCAATATAATCTAAAAGATGTTGGTGAGAAAAGATTATTGCAACCGATGAACTTGAGGGGATTAGAAATGAAGCATATGATAAAGCAAAAATCTATAAAGAGAAAATGAAAATATGGCATGATCAGAGTTTTTTAAAAAGAAGTTTGAACGTGGAAAAGAAGTCCTATTATATAATACAAGATCGAGATTATTTCCAAGAAAATTGAAATCTTGATGGTTAGGACCATTCAAAGTGATTAAGGTCTATCATTATGGAACTGTTGTTATTAAAGATCCTAAAACTGGAAAGATATTTAAAGTTAATGGGCATCGATTTAAACATTATTATGAAGGACACATACCACAATTTAAAGAAGTTTTAATGTTAATTCATAGTGACTAAACATTGGTACATCGGGTTGATGACGTTAAACCAAGCACTTTGTAGGAGGTAACCTAAATATATAAATCTATATATCTATATATTACTATTTTTTTAATAAATGTACTTATATATTAGGAAATAATAGTATTTTTGAATCCTACACAATTTTATATATCATAAATTAAGAAAACATTGGTAATGGAGGTAAATTTGGAATCAAATTGAAAAAAAAAAATAAAAGACGTGAATTTTGCCTCTAGCACCGACGATGCCCTCTAAATGGACCATGGCATCGACAGCGCCATCGGAGTGTCGACGGCGTCCCGAGCAGTTTTGTGCATGCAGAATGATTTTAGCAGACTTTGGCGATTTCGCTCCTAAATAACCCCCGTGAGGTATTTTTAAAGGCCTAAAAACTGCCTTGGACACCCAAAAACTTCCTAATTTTGAATTCCATGACATCCTATTATAGAAATACTTCAAGGTATAAAGTTTTCAATAAAAAAAAGTTTATCAGTTTTGACGCACAGAGATTATACGACAAAGTCATTAAAGAAAATAGACTTATCAAGGAAAGAGGCTTTGTCAATCATGGATTGAGTAATCCAAGTTCATAGGTCGAGAAAATCAGTGTGCAGAGGAATTGGGAAGTTCTATGCTACACTGCCGCTGTAGTTATTGTACCAGTGGTAAAGGAATGCTTAGCTAACTTACATGAAATTACCTAAGGAGTTGTCTTCATTCAAGGTAAGGTTGTACCATTTATTCCGGCTCAAATTAATGATTTGTATATGATAGAAAACGTTCCAATCTGTCATTATACAAATTTTATCCCAATGAGAGATATGATGCAAGATGCATATAATTTTCTGACGGATAAAAATGATAATTGGGAAATAGAGATGAGGGATACGTTAGTTTCTATGCTTTGGTGCTTAATCCAATATAAAAATAATGACATTTCTTCATATCTACAGAACTACTCCACCATGAAGATTAGTAGAGTTACAAGAGAAAGTGCCATTTTAAACTATTACATTCAAATGGAAAAACCCATTGATGTGGGGTCGATTAGTTTCAAATCTATTATGGGTATTGTTATGAATGAGCCAATATAAGGAATGAGGCATCCTTTCACAATTTCCCTACTTTGCAGTCAATCTCAAGTTTTATATGAAAGTTGGGAGAAATTTTTATTACTTTGGGAGCCCATGATTCCTATTGATAAAAATTATATTGGGAATGGAAATGAAGCATTATATATTATCATTGATCATGCATCACATGCTTCAACACCATTGATGCCACAAACAGTTGGAAGTTCAATAGCTTTGGAAAATAAAATGAAGAAAATAAAAAGAGAACTTTAGAGTATTACGAATGCAATAGGAAATCAAAAATACCTTTTGATTGCCTACATTGGAGGATGAAATAGAACTTTGATCATACTGGAACAATTGAAGCAAGATTGGTGCAGATGTTCAAGAAAAATGGATGGATCGATGAAGATTTAATTGATCAATTTCCGTATCGACCCATCTACAATTTGTATATCTATTACCGGTCTCTAAAAGATATTAGAGGAGGAGAAAGTATTGAAGATGAGGCAGAATAATTAAAAAAGTTGGACTCTCTACTATTTTAAAATACTTATGTTTTTAATGTAATTGTGTGGATTTGATTTACTTTACTTTGCTTTAGAACTCTATTGACTTTGATTATGTATAGTTTTGTGTCAACGTTCTAGTGTTGTGGCTTGATTTCAACGCTGATTTATAAATTAGTTTGCTTTAAGGATGTGGAAGTGTGATTAGAAAAATGTATTTGTAAAAAGTGTATTTTTATANTAACAATGACATCAAGTGTAAACTCATTGTCCAGTTACATAATTTAACAACATCTGCTTTTTTTATTACAGTTTATTTTTCTGACTTAGTGCGAAAATATTTTTATCAGTTTCCCTCAAAACTTGTCATGCTTCTTACAACGAATTCGTACTGAAGCTTCTACCTTGTAAAGATGCATATATTGTCTTGCGTTGTGGAGTTTAGTGATTGGTCATTATGACTCTAAGACTTAACCGATTGATGATATCTCTTCTGTTCGAAACTATGTGCAAATTTTATAAGTTCAACTTTTTCTGAAGTGTTTTTTTGCTTATCAATTCTTATGGTTGAATGACCCATTAAAAGTTTTAGCATGTTTTTTTTTTTTTTGTTTTAAGTCGGACGTCTATTTTAATTCACTGTAATCATTGCATTTGAAATGTCTTATTTTGTTGGCTATAGCTCCTAGCTTTTTTTCTTTCTTTTCCCTCTTTTTTTTACTTTTTTTTTTTTGTTTTAATTTTTTTTTTTAATGCTGAGGCCTTTGTTTGGTAAACTTTTAGGGAAATTTGAGGACGTGGCACACAATTCTTATGTGTTCACGTATCTCACACCTTAACTTTNGAAATTTCTTATTTTGTTGGCTATAGCTCCTAGCTTTTCTTCAGGCTTTTTTTCTTTCTTTTCCCTCTTTTTTTTATTTATTTTTTTGTTTTAATTTTTTTTTTTTAATGCTGAGGCCTTTGTTTGGTAAAGTCGTAAACTTTTAGGGAAATTTGAGGACGTGGCACACAATTCTTATGTGTTCACGTATCTCACACCTTAACTTTCATATTTACTTGCATAGCACTTTGGAGCTTTAAACCTATGCATGAAAAGGTATATTTACTCTAAAAAGTGGTAATATTGATATTAATGATTTGACTGTTATGTGTTTAAATATGATAATTTAGGTGTGAGAAATGTAAATTACATCACACTCAAGCCTCTCTACTCTCTTAGAACTCACTAATACTTGTGTCATTTCTCTTTCACACAAAGAACTCACAGAAATCCAACACCAACTCGCAGAATTGCTTTGCACAATTCGTACGCACCTCCTGCAACAAAGAAAAATGAAACTTAAGCTCTTGAATTGCAAAAATTGGTTACAGGCACTTAGGCGCTAACCCCGGGAGCCAAGTTTCCATGCACTCTATCATGGAATGCTATAAACGAGTCTTCTGGGTGCCTGAGTGCCCCTATTGGCAATGCGTTTTCGTTTGGGAACTTTTGGTCAGGCGCCTACTCTGGCACTAGGTTGCCGTTGCCAGGTGGAGTGCCTCCTGGGCACTGTGTTGATGTTGTTTCAATAATATGATGATGATCTTAGAGAAGTTTTTTCAATAATATTCTTTTTTTAGGTAGGTGGGGATATAAGCCTCATGTTTGTTCAAACTTTACTTAGTTTACCCTTAGATTTCTTTTCACTTATATTGCTCATGATAAAATTGATATTATGTCAAATATGTTTGAGCAAAATTCACTTGGTCATGCTCAAATTCTTTGTTATACTTGCGTGGCGCCACTTGTAAGATTAAAATGTAAAAACATGATGAAAATGCTGTAGAATAACCTAAAATAATTTCTCCATTANTTCTCTTAGAGTCCTAAAAAGATTCATCATCCTAAAATATATAGAGAAAATAGAGTTCATGCATAAACATAACAACGAGATCCAGAAAAGGCCAAGGCATATGATGGACTACACTAGAGAATTCGTGCAAGAATAAATGAACAAGTTAAGAAGACAAATGATGATGATGATCCAAGAAGTAGGGGAAGAAGTTTATAAAACTCGATTCAAAACTAGAATATGTTAGGTATGGCTCATATACCAGGAATTTGGAGTCACTTGGATTTGGAGAGGTGTGTCTCTTGGTGTGAAGAGGTGTCTCTTGGTGTGAAAAGTGTGTCTCTTGGATTAGTGGGTTATGGGGAGCGAGGGCGTGTTTATAATTATCTGTGTATTTTATCTATAAATAGATGTATAACTCTATGAGTATGTAACTCCTCTGAAATAGTGAAATTCGTCGCTCGCTCCCGAGGATGTAGGCATCTTTGTCTAACATCGTTAAATCTTTGTGTTTATCTTATGATTTTATGTCGATTCTGTGTTTTCTTCACCCTAAATTTTATAACAATTGGTATCAAAGCGCCAGATTATAGGGCGAAAGAGATCGGCGCAGGAGGAAGGAAGAATTTTCTGGTGGTTTTGCGGTAGTTCGAGGCCAAGCGAAGTTTTGCGACGATTTGGCGCATGAAGGAGTTCTTGCGGAAAAGAGCGGAAGAAGAGGCTTCATTGAGAAGCAGTTTGTCATTTTTTAGTGCTCGACCAAAGGATTTTGCAAGTTTGTCGCAAGAGTTGCGGCAGGTACAGTTGCGACAGGAAGTGCTCAGCCAGAGGAGTTCGCAAGTTTGTCTCAGGAGTTGTGACAGGTAGTGCTCAACCAGCAGAGTTCGCAAGTTTGTCACAGAAGTTGTGGTAGGTACAGTTGCGACAGGTAGTGCTCGACCAGAGGAGTTTGCAAGTTTATTGCAGGAGTTGCGGCAGGTGCAGTTGCGACAGGTAGTGCTCAGCCAGCGAAGTTCGCAAGTTTGTCACAGAAATTGCGGCAGGTGCAGTTGCGACAGGTAGTGCTCGGCCAGCAGAGTTATCAAGTTTGTCGCAGGTAGAGTTGCGACAGGAGAAATTGCGACTGGTGGAGTTTGCAAATTTCGCGGATTGTTTGCAGGTTTGTCGCAGGAGAAATTGTGACAGGTGGAGTTTGGCTGGTGTATGCAGTATTTTAGCTGAATTTTTTGTGCGAACAGGAAAGGTGTTTCGTGTGAAAATTTTGATTCACGAATCACAGGAAACTGCGGGAAAATTGCTGCAATTGATAGAGGAAATTTCAGGTTTATTTGAATTTATTTGTGGTGTGTTTTGTTTCAATACAAGGGAGGAAAAGTTCACTGCATGATTAATTTCAAATGGCAATGTCTAGTGAAAAATTCGAGAAATGAAGTTCGATGGAACCGGAAACTTCAGACTGTTGGCACAATAAGGAACTTTGAAGACATTACGATCTATGAAACTTGATATTAATATCTATAAACTGTTGGGGAGTACAATTATAGGTGGAGTTTACTCTGTTGGATCATATGATCAAATTGCAGCAGGTATTTTAACCAAGCCAGGTATTTTCAATAAGTTTTTGTGTTACTTGAACTTGTTGAATGTTTGTAGTTGCTAGTTGGCATGGTTGCCCAACCCACTTCGGTGTAAGAAACTCCATGATGTTTTTCTCCTAAGGGGCTGGATATTCGCAAGGTGGAGATTTTCTCTTAAGAGGTTGGATATTCGCCAAGGTGGAGAATTGTTAGGTATGGCTCATATAGCATGAATTTGGAGTCTCTTGGAACTGGAGAGGTGCGTCTCCTGAAATGAAGAGGTGCGTTTCTTGGTGTGTCTCTTGGATTAGTGAGTTGGGGGGAGCGAGGGCGTGTTTGTAATTATATGTGGATTTTATCTATAAATAGATGTGTAACCTTATGGGTATGTAACTCCTCTAAAATAGTGAAATTCGCCTCTCGCTCCCGAGGATGTATGCATCTTTGCCGAACCTTTTTAAATCTCAGTGTTCTTCTTCAGGTTTTGTGTCGATTATGTGTTTTCTTCGCCCTAAATTTCATAACATAATACACATAAGATCATTAGGGTCAGTGGTCCATAAGTAAGAGGCACAATGAAGAGAAATATCGAGCCCAAAGTTATCCAGACAAAAGACATAATGGGCGAGATAAGAAAGACCTTTTGGCCCAAGGCTGGAGGAAAGGAGGAAGAAACAAGCATCACATCCTAGAGGGAGAAGTCTCGAAGTCCTTCGATGAGGGAGCAAGAAGAAGAAGATTAAAAATAAGTGAAAAAAAATTCATTGGAGATTGCATTCTCAATAGAGATTGTTAAAGTTGAAACACCACAGAAGCATCTTTAGAATCCTACAAAGGGAGGTCAGATCCATCCGACCAAGTGGCATCTTTTGAATAGGGGGTTTGTTTACTAAAACTGAAAGATGCTTTGAAGTGTTGTTTATTCCTTATGACACTAAGAAAAAAACCTTTATGTTAGTTCAATAACTTCCTAACTTCAGTCATTGTCTCCTTTAAAAAATTCAAGCATATGTTTGTGGCATAATTTGCTAGTGCTCATAAGCCACAGAAAAACTCTAAGGCATCCTAAAGATTTGTTAGGAGCCTTCAAAAATCGTAAAGAGCTTCCTCACTCTTTTTAAGTGAGATTGTTGGATATCAGGAACTTAGTGCCCTTCGTTGCACTAGCTCAAAGCCTGGATGAAGAACAATTTAGATATGCATTTGGCCAAGAAAAGCCCAAGACCCTAGTCGGGCTCCTGAAGCTGGCTAATATTCACACTTTAGCAGAGGAGTATAATTCCTTACCAAGCACCTCCAAGCGTTTAGAATTGGAGAAAGATTTTGAAAGCAATCTCATAGAGATCGTAGAAATATGAGAAATTGCTTTAATCAAAGGAGTATTAAAGCAATTTTCAAATCACACCTCTAAGATGTTTTCAACGGCAAGAACGAGAATCTCCTCACAAAGAAATAACTGAAAGAAGACCCACAAGCAGACGGTCAAATCATCGAAGCCATCCAGAATAAAGAATTATTCAAAAAGTCTCTGCCTGTGAAATTCATCAACATGATCCAGACATGTATTGTACTCATCATCAGGATCATGGTAATGATCTGGCGGAATGTCGAGACCTCCAAAATTTCATTTATGAGTTAATCCGAGTGAAAAAGTTGAAGGAGTTCGTAGCCTTAGATACAAACACCAGAAGATATGGGAAGCCACTCAACGAAGAAACAAGTAGTAAGGCTACGAATAGTACATGTCAACAATAGATTCTCATGAGAAGGAAATGAGATGTGTTGAATGATTTCCCTACCAGTGATTTTGGAAGAATGAGAAATGTAATACACTACATGAGCTGATTTCGTTGTGGCGGATGCCTTGAACTCTTGTAATATATATGCTATCACCGATAGATCTACCCAATGTAGGAATCCTTTAATTATTACCCTTTTAAAATTCCTTCAAAAATAAAAAATATAACACCATATACTTAAAAACTAAAGCGGATAAGGTACTCAAAGTAAGTTTCATGAGAGAAATCTAGTCTATAATTTGTTGGCTTTCAAGAGTTTGATAGTTAAGAGGTGTGCCTACAAATTAACCAAAAACACTCCATAACAATGCATTAACATTGCCTAATTACCCTTTGTAAAATCTCCACATGAATTCTCTTTATAAAATTTTGACATTCAAACAAAAGAAGAGAGCAAATAAATACTAAATACATAACAATTATATGAACAAACTCATAATCGAATGAATTGAAGTCAACCATGCACCAATTATACAAAGTCAGAATCTGGCATTGCCGCCATGAACACCGGCCTAACATCCTTTCTCCCTACGTACGAGACGGCTTCGCCGGCCCCATTGCTTTTTCGACGAGGCTTTGCCTCGGCCAGCATCGTCAATACGTCTCTCATCGATGGTCGGTCCTTGGGCGACCGTGCTGTGCAGAGAAGGGCGATTCGCAGAAGGAGAAGCATCTCTTCTTGAACATGCTTGCATTGCCCGGCGATGNGGGCTTTGCCTCGGCCAGCATCGTCAATACGTCTCTCATCGATGGTCGGTCCTTGGGCGACCGAGCTGTGCAGAGAAGGGCGATTCGCAGAAGGAGAAGCATCTCTTCTTGAACATGCTTGCATTGCCCTGCGATGCTCCTGTCGAGTACCTCGTCAGTCGGCGGGCGGTCGGCCCTTAGTCTGTCCATTACCCATCCAACTATGTCCTGATCTTCGCCGAACTCTGCTTCCACCGGTTTTCTCCCCGTTATCAGCTCCATTAACACCACGCCAAAGCTATAAATATCACTTTTTTGGTCTACTTTCATCGTATATCCGTATTCTGAGGCAATCAAAGAGTATCTTGACACTATGCTCGTATTTACTTATAATATATATATATATATATATATAAATATTTAGAATTAAAATTGCTTGAAAAGTATTTAAACGTTTAAAATTCATTTTAAGATAAGTAAAATATAATCATGAATAATAAATTTAAAAAAGTTTAATAAAATTAAAATTCAAATAAAACTATTATTTAATGAGTAGTCACCGGGAGCAATGTAGCCGTAGGAGCCGGCGATGGTAGAGACGGTGTGGTTCTTCCTGAGCAACGTCCTCGCAAGGCCGAAGTCAGCAATTCTCGCTTCTAGATTCACGTCAAGCAGTATATTGCTCGATTTAACGTCCCGGTGGATCACTGGCGGGTGGCAGTCATGGTGCAGGTAAGCAAGCCCCTGCGCCACCCCTGCCGCCACATTATACCTCGAAACCCAATCCACGAGCATGCCGCCGCCAGCCCCCACTGCCTCGCCGTGCAGCGCCTCCCATAAGCTCCCATTAGGCATGTACTCGTATAAAAGCATCGTCTCGATGTCGTTGTAGAGATAGCCCAGCATTCGAACGATGTTTCGGTGACGGAGCCTGCCCAAGAGATTCACTTCTCCAACGAATTCGCCAGCGTCATCGCCGCCGCGGCCGCCAGGCGAGCGCCATAGCTTCTTGACTGCAAGGACGGCGTGGTGGCGCGGGATCTCAGCTTTGTAGACTATGCCGGTGGCGCCCATTCCAATTACATTGGATTCTTTGATGCAGGCGAGCACGTCGGCGGTGGTGAAGTTGAGGCGCTGGAAGGCCGTGAGCAGCCAAGGCCAAGGGCCGCCGTCGGCGAGATCTTTGTTGAATCGGTTAGGGCAGCATGATGTGCCGATGTACCATCTCGAGTAAAGCCGTCGGGCAAGGAGAAATCCGGCGGCGGTGGTCAAAATGGCGGACGTTCCAACAAACCAACAAGTTACAATGCTTTTGATATGTGAATCTGGTCTCCTTAAGCTCTCTGGTGCGGGGTGATCGTCGGAGCAGGAGGGGAGAACGCCGCCGCAGAGGTCTGGGTTGCCGGCGACGTCATCCGGGTTCATCGTTCGGAGGATGCCTTTCATGGGCACCGGGCCGGAGAAATTGTTGTATGAGATGTTAAGTGTCTCCAGAGCAGGGGACGAGCCGAGGTTCTCTGGGAGGGATCCGGAGAGGGAATTGCAAGAGAGGTCAAGAATGGCTAGTATGGGCATCAAAGCGATGGCCTTTGGGATTTCGCCGGTGAGCTCGTTATTGCTGAGGTTGAGATTAATGAGCCGTTGGCAACTTGTTAGGCTTGCTGGTATTGGTCCGGTGAGACGATTTCCGGAGAGGTCGAGAGTGCCGAGAGCAGAGCAGCCTTCAAGATCGTTCGGGATCTCGCCGGCGAGCTCGTTGCCGGAGGCAAAGAACGTCTGGAGCGTTGGGATGGAGAGGATGTTGGCTGGAAGAGAGATCTGGAGACTATTGCGGGATAAATCTATGAAGGAGAGCGAAGTCGAAGAGGTTAAATCTTCAGGGATTTCGCCGGAGAGCTCGTTGCCCGCCAGCTCGAGCCTCTGCAGCCTCGGCAATTGGCCTAAACCCGCCGGCACTGTTCCATTGATCCGGTTATTCTGTATTCTGACTCTGACTAGACTTTGGCAAGTGGATAGGCGGGCTGGGATCGGGCCAGAGAAATTATTATTGAAAAGAATGAGCTTTGTGAGGCTGCCTCCGTCACAGAGGCTTAAAGGAATTTCCCCGGAAAACGAATTGGATGACACGTCCAGCCACAGTAGTAAGGATTTCCGGCCGAGATTGGGTGGAAGAGGTCCCGTGAGGGAATTGTTCCAAAGCTCAAGAATTTGAAGGTGGGGTAGGTCGCCGAAGCTGGACGGCAGGGGACCTTGGAGTTTATTGCACATAAGATTCAGCAGCTGGAGATTAATCGATTGAACTAATTCCGGAGGAATCTCGCCTGAGATTAAGTTGTCTGATAGGTCCAGGGAGACGAGGGATGAGATATTCCCAATTTCTTTTGGTATTCGTCCCTGAAGTTTGTTCCTGTATAAGTAAACAACGGAGAGATAAGGCAGCTTCCCGAGTTCCGCCGGGATAGGGCCGCTGAGGCTTCCGATTGCCATGTCAAGATACCGGAGATTTGTGAGATTGCCGAGTTCTGGCGGAATCTTGCCTTCGAACCCATTGTATCCGATTATGAGCGTTTCCAGATAGGCAAACTGGCAGAGCTCCGCAGGGAGCTCGCCGGTGAGGTTGTTGCCGGAAAGGCCTAAAAATGCTAGCTTTTGCAGGTTCTTATAAGTTTTAGGGATTGATCCGGTGAAGAATCCACCGCGGAGATCGAGGGTTTCGAGCAGGGACGCATTGCCGACGTCCTCGGGTAGAATGCCTGCGAAATTGTTCCCGGATGCGTTGAGAGTTTTCAGCTTCGGGAAGGAGCCGACGCCAACCGGGAAAATGCCAGCAAAGTCATTGTCGCTGATATCGAGCTCACGCAGCTCGGCAAGGATAGGTAAAGTTTCCGGCAGAAAGCCGGCGAAGGAGTTGCAGCAGAGATTAAGGTGGGTTAGGGCGGGGAGGTAGAGGAATGCATCGAAGGAGATGGCGCCGCTGAGATTCATATGAGAAAGATCGAGTCTTTCGACGAAGCCTTCCGCATTGCAGTGGATTCCGGTTAAGTTGCAGTGGCCGGCGGAGGCAGCTCCGGGGGCAGTGGCCATATTCCAGTGTCTGAGGGCGTTCAAGGGGTCGATGAGGCCCGACTTGAAGGCTTGGAGAGCGGAAGCTTCGTCGACAATGAGAGTGGCATGAGAGGAGAAGAATGCGAGGAAGAATAGGAGAAACAAAATTTTTCTCATTGTGCCTCTCGTCGTCGTCGTCGTCGTCGTCGTCTTCTTCTTGACCTGCTGCTTCCAACTCCTCGATAATCCTACTCTATTAGGCATTATGTTTGTTGTAGTTTCATCAGTTAGTTGGCTTTCAGGGCGCTCAAGATAGCGGAAGCGAAGTGGGAGATTTTTTTTTATAGAAGCGAAGAGGTGATTTTTCAAGTTTTCTCTGCTTTCCTGTAAATTTAATTTTTTTTTTCTTTAGTATGTATATATATATTATTCCATCGTGCTCTACGGTAAAAGGTCCAACAGGGTCTAAACATTGATCACACTGCTGGTAATGCAAGACGTATTTCACGTTATTTAAATTTAAAGTACATAAATTGGATTATAATTCTCATGCCCAGCAACATATGCCACATGTTAACTGATAGTCTTGTTTATTATTATTATTATTGTATACTCAAAAATGTTCTACATGAATCTCGAGACAATCTAGTTGTCCGCCGATCAATCTCTCCCCCCTGGCTACCTCACTTCACTGCACTAATCAAGCTCTTTTCCTCGACCATCTCACTTTAGTTTGCCAAGAAATATGAACATGAAATTCTGCATCGATCTCGAAACTATCTAACGGACGAAATAAAAATGATTAAAATTTCTTTTGGTTCTCTCTTCAATAGCATAACCAAATATGTAATTTTTGTACATATTTGGGGGCACCCCTCATTTGTAACTAATAAAAAGGGTCTACGTACACCCCATTTCCCTCCAGCCGGGGAACTCCCCTTCTTCTCTCTCTCCATTATCTCTCATTTCTCCCCCTCTCCATCGTCTCTCATTGGTCCAACGCTTTATTACTTCGACATGATGTATCGGACTCATCTGGATTCAATAGTTATTACTTTCTTAGAAGTTGTTTTGAGTGAAGTTATTTTTAAGAGTTAAATGTCATTTTTTTTTCATGGAAGGATGAGTTGTTGAATGTGATATCTTGAGCTGCTTTGCTGAATACGATATCTCGAGATGCTTTGTTTTATTTCCAACCGATATATTTCACATTTTAACACAAGAGTTAGTTGTGTTTCTAACACGAGTCACTCAAATAATCTCTATCAATGGGCCTCACAACTTAATGTAAATTGTGCTTAATTCGAATGAGAGTGATGATTTTTATTTATTTTTATTTTTGCAGCTTGAGAATTATAGACGAATCTAATTAGATGTACTAAAAAACAAATTGGTATGTCGTGTTATTTGATTTTATGAAAATTAAATATAAATAAAATGAATATATGTTTTAGATTAAAAAGAATGCAATGGAACTTAAGTTTTTGAAATTCATCATTTTGTTTGTTTTTAATGCATTTCAAATAAAACATGTTGCTTTTATTTGTCAACTATGATATTTTCTCATTATCATCGCCGCTCACCACCCACTGCCTATTTTCTTCGATCAGTAATGACAATCCATTACATCCTCCGATAATAAGTTTTAAATCAAATTTGTTTTATTTCAAATCAAAAATAAAAGAATAATCTTGTTTGTTTGTTTTATACTCGCAGAACAAATTATAAATATTTTATTGGTTTTTACTCAAATTTTAAATTGTGTTAAATCAACAACCTCATATTAGGCAGCTGTGCAGCTCAACAATCATGACAGATTAAAAAAAAGGATAATTCAAAGAACTAAAGTACCAAAATAGCCCCCCCGACTATTTATATCTTTATAGTGTGAAAATATTCCTCATAATTTTTAAATTGGGGCTAAAATAGTCCCCAACAGGCTATTTAAAGTTCAATTTTAAAGTGGTTGATGAATGCTTGACAAAACTTTGGGACTAAACAACTTGTGTAAATAGGTAATGACTATTTTAGCAATTTAATTAGAAGTCAGTGTTTTAAAAAAAAAATTCATTTGGTAAATTTTATGGCTTTTTAATTAAAATATTGTGCTAAATAAAGATAATGAGTGATTTTTTTTTGTCAAGTTTCCAAAACAATATTTCTCATATAATTCAAATTAAGATCAATGATTTTGAAAAATAAATTTATTTATAAAAAATCAAATAATATTTATGTTTCCAATCTGAAATGATTCCACTTTTATTCATATTTATATATAAGAGCTCGATGTATTTTTTTTTTATTTTTATTTATTGAAAAAAAAAAGAGAAGAAACAAATGCAGTGCTGTCAAAAGGCAACATCTTCGCCATTATCACGACAAAACTCCAATTTGTAAAGCAGAAAAATAGTTATTAATTAAGCTGATAATTAGCTTCCACAGAATCTTTCCATGTTGTTAGTTCATAATTAGAAAACCTTACAGCTCTCATTAATTAAAAAAAGAAGAATTTACATTCATGCCATCAATTCCTATATATTTACAAACCTAACACCTAAACATTTCTTTTCACATTTATACCACCCAAAATTTTCACATCATGTCAAAAATATCAATTCTTCACTTTGAAAAAGTGAAATATACATGTTCATGCATAAATATTTAAGATTGGGTGTTAGATATGTAAATTCATTGGAATTGAGCGGTATGAACGTAAATCTTATTTGAAAAAAAATATATGAAGACAGCCTCAGATGCAGGTTAGAGAGAGAGAGAGAGAGGAGGAGGAAGAAGCAGCAGCAGCCATATGCAATGATGGAGATGCGGCCACCAACCACTAAGCTTTCAAACTCCATTAACCATAGCTCACATGGCTCTAATGGCTACGCCCTTTTAATTATCAATAAATTAAGAAGGGAGAGAGAAATAGATGGGAGGACATGTGAGGCGGCCTTTTTTTTTTCTGAGGAATTATTGAGCATGTTCTTCCATTTTCTATATTTCTGCCGTTTGGGCATTTCGTCGAACATCTGTAACGGAAGTGATGTTGCAGGATCTTTGAGCAGTTCGAGGAGATTGCTGGAGGGATCATTGATTGGGCTCATCATGTTAAGGACTCTTTTTTTTCCTTTTTCTCAATCAGTTTCTATTTTTGTAAAAAATGAGATTTTTATTTAATAAATCACTCAATTTTTCAAAAATATATGAAAGTGTTGACTTCTTATATGTCTATGAATCATATCAAAGTAATAGAGTATAAGACATAGANCCCTTTTTCTCAATCAGTTTCTGTTCTTGTAAAAAATGAGATTTTTATTTAATAAATCACTAAATTTTTTAAAAATATATGAAAGTGTTGACTTCTTATATGTCTATGAATCATATCAAAGTAATAGAGTATAAGACATAGAGAGTGACAAAGAGGAAAATGCACAGCAATGAATAATAATAATTTTATCTATTAGTTATTTTGTCATAAAATGATTCATATATTTATAGAAGAGAGGGTGCGATATATAAAGTTACATGTTTGTCCTTATTTTAACGGTGGCATTACAATGTTTTGTAAGTATTTTACATATGTTAGTCTGTAGCTCGACAACGTTCTAGCTCGGTAGGTTGCGGATCACAAAGGTTTGCTCAATCGGCTATGCTGAGTGGCATAGCCGATCGATTGAACTTATCTGACTTTAGGTTAGCATAATTATTTTGGTATGTTGGGGATTATTGATCGGTTGAGACTCGCTCCATGCTTTAGATCCCGAGCGAGGCTGTCGGGCGAGCCTGACAATGTATATATGTTTAGATTTGATGCAGTTGTTTTTTTTTTTCATTCTTTTTAGTTGAGTTTTTGGAGTCGTCAGCTTGTCTTATCGTCTTTGTACAATTCTCATTCTGAATAAGTCTCTCTTTTAAGAGGAATAAAAAAGAAAGAAAATGCAACTAAAATAAACAAACAATTAAAAAAAAAAAAAAGTGAAAACCTTTCATAAGATAACCTTCACATGATAGCTCAAGAGCTCAAAACAGGATCAGATCAAAAATGTCTTGGAAACATATCCGCAAAGAGAACCCTATAAATGTAGCTCACAACAAGAGAATCAAGTTTTTGTGCTTGTTATGGGACAAGAGAATCTCCCAAAGAAACATTTCCCTTTGGTTAATTGCATCTTGGAGGTTGCCCAAGAATACTCTCGGTAAGAGTAGTCTTGTTTACATAATTTTTTTTTTCTGATTATTTAGGAAACCAAAGGATTTTAATCATCTAAGTGGGAAAATCACAACACCTTCAATGTCTTTGTCGAGCCATAGGGCTGAGGGTGAATCACCGTAACCACTACGAGCGGCGACGCATGAGCATGCAGAGGCCCATGAAATGATATCAAAGATTGTTTCAAAAGGATGACATGTCTCAAAAGAGGTGTCAACAAGAAGGGGAAGACTCCCTTAGCAGGTAGACATAGCCAAGTCAGGATATCATGGATCCTTCGTCCTTGGCTATGGAGGCCCTAAGTCTACCTACTAGTGTAGGGAGACCCTAAGACTACCGGGGTCAGGTATGACCTGAATGGTCTGAAACTCAATTTTGTGCTCGAATGTTCGTAGGAAGGTTTTTCACTAATATGTAAGCTACATGAAGTCATTTATCATTGAATTATAATCCTGTAACTTAAGAATGAACGTTTTAGAGGTTTTAACTTGGGGATTGAGTGTCAATGGGTGTTTCGGACTCCCGTGCAGCTAAGTTGGTCTAAAATTGAGTTTTTTAGAAACATTTGTGGGACAGTTTGATGGTTGCCCTTGCCGCGAGAAGCTCTGAATAGAAGTTGTATGGTCTCTTCACATCAAAATGGAAATTATACATGTGCCATGTCCGAATTCCCATCACCGCATATGAATTTTCCCGAGTATGTCTGAATCTGTACCAATTTTGATTCTGCGGTCTAGGCTTGTAACAGGAGGTCCAATCGAATGTCTTAGACCATGGGAGATCAAGCAAGGTCTCGTATCATTCAAGCGGTCATTATGTGTATGTGACATCAAAAATTGATGCCAATAATATTTTTATTTATAATAGGTTGTTTCAACGTGGGCTCGTCTTGGGCGAAACGACAAATGAACCACTCGTAAAATATTTTCTCTCGGAATAAATTTTGAATATACTTTGTAAATGAACATTTCTTGAATTCTTTGTTGATGTGATGGTGCCTTCTCAAAACCGATGTGCAGTCATGTGCGACGGTTTTGTTTCCTTCGTTACCATATATATATGGGCTAAGGATTTGTTTTTACACTCTACTTCTTACCCTCTCATTTCACGTTTGTCAACTTCTTTAGCCTTCTGCTCTTATGCCCGTTGTGCTTTGGCTTTGAAGCATTATTCTCAAATCTTTGGTCAATGGTTGTGACCAAGTGGTTGATTTTAACACTGGGAAAGGTTCCTTTGCTGCATGACACTTGTGTCTTTTACTCTAACATACAACTCCAAGTTGTTGGAGGGTATGATCGAGCGACGAACTTGTTTGGGGAGGATCTTATTTTTTTCTGAGATCTATTCAGATAAGCTTTGCAGATACTATTTTGCCATGAGTTGCGAGTGATCTTCAATCATTAAGGAGTTATGTTGAACTCTGTAACTGCGATTATGTTGTACATTCTTTACTGTCGTTGAACAAAAGTCTCGTGGTCAACAAACTTTTTGATTACTTGTTCTTGTTCCATTTTGGCCTGGAAAAGCTATGCGCAGTTCAACTCGTCAGGTAAGCTCTAGTTGTTGGGCTTAGAAAATAAGACAATAAACTTGAAACTATGCTTCTACTTTGGGCCTTATTCTAATGGTTGGGGAAATTAGATCATTCCAATGGGAGGAGTGTAAAAGAAGAAAAAGACTATGTTAAATTGTACCCAAGACAAAGTGGATGAGATTGAAGGGAAGCAACTCTCAATCCACTAATTACCGATGCTATAATTGTTAATTGGTTATTGTTGCTTGAAAGGTTTGGTCTGATGATAGAGACAAAGGCATTATTAGTAGAGCCAGATGTCTGAAAAGTTAAATGAGAGACAAATGAAGCAGTACATATCATTAAGAAGAACGCGGGCGAAGGCTGCCCACCCAGAAGTTGCAGAGGCAACGAGCAAGTCAGCATCAGTTGTACCCATCAGAGAGAGGACTAATAGTGCATACTTTGTTTACTACATCTTTAAGTCTACCATAACTATTAAAAGAATCATCATCGGTGAATTAACTTATTTATACAAAATCAAAAGGTTATTTATCATGTGCAGAACCTTCACGGTAACAACAGACGGAGAGGACTCTTAGCAAACTGAAAGCTGGTGGTGACTCCCCTCCTGGCTGGCTCCTACAAGTTTTATAGATTTATGAGAGACGTGGAAAGCTAGTCGAGGCTCTCACGGAGCTCTGTCTCAACCTGCATCTGAGACTGTGCCAGAGCCTGCCACAACTAAGACAGAAAAGATACATCATTGGAAAGGAAAAGCTCCTACCAGTCGTCCAAGTTCCTCCCCCTCCTCAGAAGAAGTGGAGGGTTTCCCTACTCACTAGCTTAAATGGTCGATTTTTTCTGGCCAACTTGAAGAGGGACTGGTACTCCGACTTCTCTTTCGCAGTTTTCTGCCCCTCTATCATTGTTGAGGTCGTCCGATCCAACCCTTTTTAGAAGGTTCCCAAGTATTTTGACTTACTGCTGCTACATCAGGTGCTTGATCAGTACTACATGATAGCCTGGGAGGCTTCTCACTTCCGCTCAATGTCCCTTCATCAAGAAAATAAAGATCGATTGTAAGCTGAGGAAAGATGGGAAGAAGCCAAGGAGAGAGTTGAGGCCAGGGAAGAACGAGAAGTGGTCGAAGAGTGTGCATCAATTGTTGAGTAGTGGTTAGAAATGGCTAAAACTAAGTTACTTAGCCTGTTGGAGTTGTTGTCGGACGCCCGGAGTAAAAATCAAAACACAAAAAACGATTGCTGCGATGAAGATAAAAAACGAGTTCTTTGTCAATCGCTCATTTTAAGGAGGTCAATGCCAAACATATCTGACTTGAATACTTCTTATCAATCGCTCAGTTCAAGAAGGCAGGGCTCGTACCCCCTAAGTGGTACGATCTGAATGAATTTACCACCTTACTCTCAGACTTTGAGAAAAATAACAAAGAGGAGGATAAAGTAACAAAAGACGATAGAGGGACTTCTAACCTTTGACTCTGCATGAGCTCTGCTTGTACTTAGGAAAAAAAATCTTTTTCTTTTGAACATTTTGTAACGCGCTGGGAACTTCGTATAAAGAAATTTTGTAATCTTATATTCATGAAATGGAAAGAGATTTTTTTATGGATTTTTTTTTCTTACCTTCTTCTCTTGCCATTTACCTTTACCAATTGTTTACTTGTGATGAATGTATGTGATAGTTGATAGCTTGGCTCTTTGAAGAGTTCATTGGTTGGTTCTGATGTGTTACTACCTGACTTCCTATAATTCTTATGTCTCGGTTGCTCGGTTGGGTTGTCGCCTTGGATAGGCCACACCTTTCTCCATGCATATTAAACAGATCTTATCACAAATTTTATGATTGGAACTGTCGAAACTTGCTGCTGGGTGATTTTCTTATCACCCATCACAGATCCTATCTTTAATGGGTAGGGAACCACCTAAGAGCTTGATCCATGTCGAGTTGGAAGACATGTTTTTATTGATGCTTGGGCGTTGAGGGTCAATTTTTGAGTGAAATGTCAATCGAGCGTTAATCATCATCGTCGGTCATTTTTAGATGGGTGATATCGATTGTACGTCCTACATCATTGCCAAATTTTTATTACTTTTTATCATTTGGATACCATGTGTCATTGTTGGTTCTGCCACTTGAACTTTAGTTTTACGTGTGTAGGTCGAATATTAATGATCCCATAAATGAAATCCTTGAGTTTCTAGAGTATTGTTCAAACCCGAGTCCATGCACATAATTAACAAAATCTTTTCTAAAAATTTCCTTATGTGATTGAAGACAGGGTACAATATTTGGAATGAAAACACCTTCATTTATTACTCCTGATAATACAGAGATTTTCTACAAGGAAAAATTTTCTTCAAGTCCTCCCCGCTCCATGTCCGAGAGACTCATTGCCCTACGCAGGACTTCAGTTTGTATGCTTTAGGGGTGACTCGTTGGTTGATGTTGAATGGTCCATGGCTGATCCATTTTTTCGACTGTCCGTTATCGCGCAGCTGGATCGACCTTCTTCAACATAAGGTCCCCTAAGGTAAAAGTATTCTCTCGTACATGTTTGTTTACTATCGAGCTTTTCTCCCTTCACGTATTCTCGTTGAAGATTTGAATTGCTCCGCTTTTCCTTCGTATGGTTGAGTGTGAGCTTTACGCCTTTGTTGTTCGCTTTCTGCCACTCAATCATGCTTTCCTCATCAAATTTTAAGATTGTCATAACCCACTGACTATGGTGATTATATTCAATCGGTAGCATTGCTTTCATCACATGCGAAAATACGAACAAAGTTTGCGCAATAGTAATTCATGGTGTTCCTCCTACCGCCCAAAGAATTGATAGAAAGATCTCGACCAAATATTCCTTTGCGCCTTCAATCTTTTTTTGAGCAGGTTGAAGATGATTTTGTTGGTCGCCTCAATTTTCTCATTCGTTCGAATATGATGCATTGATGCAAACTTTAAGTTGATCCCCTAACTTATGACATAAGTCCTTTACTTCTTAGTTGACAAATTACGTCATTTTGTAGGTGATGATGATCACCGACAACCCATAGCGATAGATAAGGTCCATCCAGATGGAGTTTCAAACAACCTCTACACTAATCACAGTGAGTGCCTTTATATTGATCCACTTGTAGAAATAGTTCATAATGACAGGAAATAACTTGCATTGGCCTTGTGACGATGGAAAATGATCCAAGGATGTTTATTCCCCAAACGACAAAAGTTTAAGGGCTAATATTAAATTGCAACTTGTGTGTTTGTTGGTGTTATAGCGATGCACAGTGCATACTTTTGGCGCTACTCACATTTCCTAGAAAACACTTCAACATTTTTCTGAAATGTTGGCTAAAAATTGCCTTGTCATTGTACTCTATGAGCCAAAACTTTTTTCTTCAGAATGTCTTTCATAGTCTCAAAAATATACCTATAAGAGGACATCTTCCGTCTTGTCCTCCTTTATGCACCTCAAATATAGTGACACGATTATCCTTTAAAAAAACTTCCCTTTAATAAAAAAAAACATTGTCTCCTTGAGTTAATAACATCTTTATCTTCCCAATATCAAAGTATTGGATATAAGTATTCATCCAAATTTTTAGTCACTCGGTCTTCATTTTCATCTTCTCAGGTTCTTCAATGGTCGGCCACACAAGTCTTTGAGGCATACCCTCCCCAAGCAGATGCACCTAGATAGGAGATCGACTAGTTGGATTTTCTCTTAGGCAATGTGTTTGAATTTAAAACATTCAAAATTCCCGATTTATGTTTTTGTTTTTTTCATGTGTCTAGCCATCATATCACCCCTGACTTTAAATTCTCCATTTACTTAATTAATTGTCACTTGTGGGTTGAATTTTACTAGGAGATGTCGAGCGCCTATCTCACAGACAAGTCACAACCAATTAATTAAAGCTTCATATTCAATCTGGTTGTTGGTGACCTTCAAATTAGTTTTTTTATGATGAGATAATTTTTGAAATATTTTTTTCATCATAATATACATGATTGAATTATTTAAATCAATAAATATTTTTTCGATATTAAAAAAGAGATTCCTCTTGTTGCTTTTATACTCCCGTAGCTTCACATTCGTTTTATCTTTCTTTAAATGATCAATTAGATGATTTTTTACCAATCATCATGCCTATCAATAAAGAAGAGCATGTTATTTTCTAGTTATATATAATTATATATTATTTATTTATTGTTATAGTCGATACTCAAAATTTTGAAAATGAAGATAAATTGATAATTTTGGAGGAGGGATAAATCAACGAAAAATTTGCCTTTTGTCTTAATGATGGGTATGAAACACATAATTTAGTATAAATGAAATTCAACTTCAAAATTTTAATAACATTTTTAATCATTTTTATCTGTGATGTTAATTGACATTCACAAGATGATTTTATTCAAATCATTTTCTTATTGTTCAACTAGGATGATTTACATGCACATCATAGAATTTTGTATTTACATATTTAATGTCTAAATTTTAATAATAGTGAAAATATACATTTTATTGAAATAAGTTAATGTTAATGATGTTTTAATAACAATTAAAGTTTAATGTTAAAAAATAAAAATATATATTACCTCATACCTCCTATATATTTTTTACATCTTACACCTAAAAATTTTTAATATGCATAGCACTAAAATTTTTAATATCACATGAAAAATATTGCTATCATTTATTTTTAAAAAATNATATACATTTTATTGAAATAAGTTAATGTTAATGATGTTTTAATAACAATTAAAATTTAATGTTTAAAAGTAAAAATATATATTACCTCATACTTCCTATATATTTTTTACATCTTACACCTAAAATTTTTTAATATGCATAGCACTAAAATTTTTAATATCACATGAAAAATATTGCTATCATTTATTTTTAAAAAATAAAATATAATTTTTGAGCTTAGATTTATTGTGTAAAAATGTTTAAAAATCAAATATAAAAATTTAAATATTAGAAATATGATTGCAAAAAAAAAATTGTGATATTAATGTAAATCTTTCAAAAAAAAAAAAAAAGTATGTAAATCCAAATGTAGTGAAATCTACTTAACTTTGACTTATGTAAGCCCTACTGCTTCACCCTATTTCCTCAAAAAGGAGTCATAAGCTTTGCTCTTTCTAGCGCTAGCCGCCGGCGACATGGTTTTCCCCTCACCATTGGAACTTAATCTTGTTCCTGGCCCTACCCCCGTCACCGTCCCTAAGATCGAGCCTAAGGCTGAGCTCATCGACGCTGATTCCACCATTGGACCCATACCAGAAAGCTTCAGCACTAGCACTATCCTCGACAACAGCTCGCTCTCCATTGTTCCAGTTAACGATGTCCACAGCCCGCTTCAACAGCTCTCTCCGACATCCGACGAGGATGCTCTATTCGCCGAGTACTGCCGCCTTGCCCGTCTCTACATGGCTTCCTATGCTGAAAAATTACGCACCTCTGCCGCTGCCGAATCATCCGCCATAACTGCGATTGTTGAAGCCCCGAATCACTTTTCCGGCCCCATNCCCTGGAAGATGGGCAGAATGGGGAGATATCTCTGATGTTTTCTCAGATTACTTGCCACCCAAATTCCCATTTTTACCTGAATTGCGGTTTTCCGTAGATGTTTCAAGGGCAAGGAATGTTGCTTGCTATCTAAGCCATAGTTGTAGCCCAAATGTTTTTTTGCAGTTTGTTCTCTATGATCACTATAATGTCACATATCCCCATCTCATGATTTTTGCAACGGAGAATATACCTCCTCTCAGAGAACTGAGTATAGACTATGGTATTGTAGAGGAATGGGTTGGGAAGTTGACACTGTAGCTATATTTTAGGAGGTGCCGCTTCAGAAAGATTTTTTGGAGAGACATCTCTTGAGGTGGGGGATTGCTTTCAGTATTCTTCAATTTTTTACTCAATCTTGTCAGTGGTAATGACATTTATTTGCGTATTTTTTATAATTTTTTGGCTTAATTGTCACATTTCAATATTATTTTCAAGAAATATCTTGCTTGTCTTATAATGTTATATTTTTGAAATATTTACATTTATTTCTATTGTGGTAATGTATTTTAATTTTGGAAAAAAAATTATTTGTTTCCCTTTTTATTTAAATTTTTATTGCTTTTCTTTGGTTTATGATTATTGTCTCAACTAATTCATCCATTAATTTTGCATTGAATATGAATATTTTAGGGACTACTTGTAGCTTTACACGTGGTTTTTATACACATGACTTCTTTTATCCTCTGTTGCATGTTAATCTAAAATTGGTTGTGTTGGATCTAATTTTGTCCGTGAAAAGATATTAAAATCCTTCTAGATATATAAATCGAATGTAAAAGATAAAAAGATAAAGGGACTGAGCTTCAACAATTTTTTTAGGTGAATGGATCTATAGAGTACCTAATCGAACCCCTTAGAGAAAATTGAGTCAATTCAAAGGGCCAAAGACTTCTGGGCTGAATCTTAAGAGAGAATATGAGGTAGGGTAGGTTGAAATAGTTTAAGCCAACAATATGAGATCATTTGATATATTTCGTGTGTTCGTGCATGGCCATTTGGCCACTGGCCCATTATTTATAAGTGAGAGGCATAGTTAATGTTAAGGAATTGGATGCGCACTGTTATTGTATAGAAACAGATAACTTTGACTCAATGTAATTTGTTTTGTAGCAAGCGATTATGGCTTGTAGTTAGTTACCCGTTTAGAATTTTGGATGATTTTTAGATTGAGAGTGTGTGTTCTTGGAAGTACCCTTAAACTATTGGTGAGTATACTGGGTGCGTAGTTGAGCTTCTTGGGCAAGTAGCCTTGGAGGGAAGGCTATTTTGTGAGTCTTTAGATGAGTTTAATGACTAAACATTGAGAGTTGAATAAGGCTAATTGTTTGGTTTTTTATGAATTTCATCCAAGACTATTTGAGACTTTGAGCAACTTAAAACTTGAGTTTTGCGTTTTAAGTGGTCCAAGATTGTTTAATAAGTAACTTGCTGAACTCAATTTGCGCTCCCGTAAAGGCTTTATTGACTAGATTTTGTCGAATATGGGTTTACATTACTTTTTTTTATTCTTTTTGAGAAGTTGAGAAGTATAGACTGCAAGATTTGAAGTTTGTAGATGAGTTGACAAGTAATGCCTTGATGTGGTGGTTGCCAAGCTTAGCTAGCACACTAGTTGCTTATTGAGCTGTCTAATAGATTTATCCAAAATCTTTGCCAAGCCGTTGATGAGTAGAGTGAAAAAATCAACTTGATGAAGAAGTTCTCAGAGACCTCCTCGTTGAGCCAATTTAAAATGAGTGTTGAGTTCGTCCAATGCTATTTGACCCATAGTAACAATCTTCCTCATGAGGTTGCCCTTGAACCGTGATTTTGCTATTTGTTAGGAGGAGCTTTATTGTTATTGGATGACAAGTGCAAGGATCCTTTTGATCCTGCAAGTCTTTCTCTTAGGAATTAACTTTGTATTTTTCGTTTGTCATATGCTTTGTCAATAGTGGAATTTGTTGGAATAAGTCATGTAAATGTAGTTTTTTTTTTTTAATTTTTGTACATTCTATTTAACTTGATATAATAAATCTTTAAATAAAAGGAAAATTCTTTTCTTTAAAGTATTGCTTGTATTTATGAAGTTGACCGCTTAAATTTGATTCTTCACTTTGAAGTCCTAATTTTGTTAGCAAGTTTGAAGTCATATTTATAGTACGAGGTCTTCTTTGATGATGATGTCAGGCTTCATTGATAAGCCAACTTATGTTATGAAGTTGGTTTTTGATGGGTCAAGGGCGTTGTATTCTTTGTTTAGAGTTCTTTCAATCACACCAATGACTATAATGATAGTTTGAGTAATGTTACTGCATGGATGTGGCTTATATTGATTAAGGTTGTCTGCATTATTTGCTTATAAATAGGGCTTCTTCTCCCTTCTTTATGTATTTATGATTTCTTTCTGTTCTTTCTTCCTTTGCTCCGCATGCCTTCTGCACTACTTGTGTTATCTTGTTTTCTTTTATCTTCCTCAAAGCTGCTACTATTTAACCTATTTTGTCAATGAGAAGAAGATGAAACTCCTTATGTAAGAGCTTCATCTTGGCGAGGATTTCATTGTAAAAGCTTTCGAATTTATCCTCTGAAATTGTCATCCTCAACTTGTTTGAATTTATCCTGAGCTCCTTTCATGTGCGTCATCTTCCTCCATGAACAGAGGGTGAGGTGGAACTCGAACCTTTTCAGATATATGTTTGTTATGAAGGGGTTTATGCAATGCGTGATCCTCTTCTCTTCCAAATTTATATCAAGTCGAAAGGGTTAGAGCATAAAGGGATTGAAAAAGAAAAACTTCTTTGTCAAGTTGGGAAGGGAGAAGTTGGTCTGCGGGTGTTTGATACAAATAGTTCAAGTAGTCGGGATGAGCGGCCAAGTTCCTTGGATGAGTAACCTTGGCAAGCGAGCAACTTTGTGAGTCCTTGAGCAATTTCAATAGTTCAATACTAAGGGGTGAGTAAGGCTAATTCTTTGTCAACTTGATGAAATTTGGTGCTAGGTGACTTAAAACTTCACGAACAGCAAGTTGCTAGTAGTTCAAGTTGGTTCACAATCATTGCTTCTTTAATCCGATTCAGGCTCCCATAGAGACTTGATTGGTTGGAGGGGCATTTTACATACATACTTACCAGCCAATTCCTATGTATATCATATCAAACACCAAAACTTTACTTCTTTACATTTATACCAACCAAATCTTTTATATCACATAAAAGAAAACCCCATTATTTTAACTTTCGCGAGGTGAAGTACACCTTTTTATGCCTATATATATAAGTTAATTTGCAGTTCCTTGTAAGTTGACATGTATGTAAAAATTGAAGTTTAGCTGTTAGATATGTAAATACATAGGAATTAAGTGGTATGCATGTAAAACTTCCTCAACTTTTTTTCCCTTTATTGAACTGCTTGTCTTGGGTACTGGGCGCCAAAGTTTTTAAAGTGTTTTTTTCTACATGTGCGTCCAACTCATTGACATTTTTGATATCTTCGAGTTTTAGATGTGCTTTTTTATTTTATTTTACATTTATATATATATTTTTACGATCATGTACAGCAATTGCCAGGTTGTCAGTTATAATTTTGACCACATCTAAGTTAATTTGCAGTGTTGCGTTATATTTTAATTCTAATGTTTCTGTGAGCATTTGCATTATTAAGTTATCTTCGAAAGCTCCCTCGAATGTCTATATCTCTTCCTTTGGATCCTTGATGCTTGGAAAGCAATTTTCATCTGAATAAATTGTCTTCTTCTTAATTTGTGGTTCTTGTAATTTATAGCTTAGCCGTTTTACTACTGTAATTTATACTTGAATTCTTTTTTTTTTTATTGTATTTTAAAAATCTTATTCAAACTATTGTCTCTTTAGCTTGTTCATGGTGCGTTTTATTATACTGAAGCCTAGAAATTCAAAGCATTGAATCAATANAAAATGTGAAATGTATATATTTGTGAAAGGGTTGGTATAGTTCTAGTGGGAAGGCAAGATTAGAGAGTGTCGTCTTAGATGATGTTGATCATCTGATGATCCGGTTAAGAGAGTACAACAACGACAACAACAACAAAGCCTTAATCCCACTACGTGGGGTCGGCTACATGAATCCTTTTTCTCCAATTATTGAGTCATATTTAGTGTCATATTTTTATTTAGTTCTAGTAAATTAAGATCATTTGTTAATACAAGAAGCTCAAGTCTTTCTAGGTCTACCTCCGCCTTTCTTAACACAAGTTAAATCTAAAACATCTACTCTCCTAATCGGATCATCAGATGGTCGACGTTTAATCGGATCATCAGATGGTCGACGTTTAATCGGATCATCCGGTTAAGAGAGTAGATGATTTAAATTCGACTTATGTTAAGAAAGGTAGAAGTAGACTTAAAAGTTCAAGACATGTTGTATAAAATATGATCTTAATTTGCTAGAATTGAATGAAAATATGGGATAAAGGCGAGAT
This sequence comes from Phalaenopsis hybrid cultivar, assembly GCA_002079205.1. Taxonomy (NCBI): domain Eukaryota; kingdom Viridiplantae; phylum Streptophyta; class Magnoliopsida; order Asparagales; family Orchidaceae; genus Phalaenopsis; species Phalaenopsis hybrid cultivar. The sequence goes on from JXCR01143291.1 coordinate 27,984, forward strand.
TAGAGAGTGTCGATTTAGATGATTTGGTCACATTAAATGTTGATCATCTGACGATCCGGTTAAGAGAGTACAACAACAACAACAACAACAAAGCCTTAATCCCACTACGTGGGGTCGGCTACATGAATCCTCCTTTCACCATTGCGTCCTATTTAGTGTCATATTTTCATTTAGTTCTAGTAAATTAAGATCATTTTTAATATTGCATCCTATTTAGTGTCATATTTTCATTTAGTTCTAATAAATTAAGATCATTTTTAATAGCGTCCTATTTAGTGTCATATTTTCATTTAGTTCTAGTAAATTAAGATCATTTTTAATACAAGAAGCCCAAGTCTTCCTAGGTCTACCTCCGCCTTTCTTAACACAAGTTAAATCTAAAACATCTACTCTCCTAATCGGATCATCCGGTTAAGAGAGTAGAAGTTTTAAATTCGACTTATGTTAAGAAAGGTAGAGGTAGACTTAAAAAGTTCAAGGCATGCTGTATTAAACATGATCTTAATTTGTTAGAATTAAATGAAAAGGCTTATTGTTATATATATATATATATATATATATAGAGAGAGAGAGAGAGAGAGAGAGAGAGAGAGANATGACACTATCGACAACTTTGATACTACTCTTTCAAATGCTTTAGATTTATGGTGGGCAAGGAAAAAAAATGTCTGAATTGATAAAGCCTAATTAAATGTAAAATATTGATCAAGCTAATTTAGGTAGGTTTGATTTTGGGTGTAGATTTTCATAAACTAGTTAGTTTGGTATGGTTTTGGGATTTTAGGAATAGAATAAAATCAAATTGATTTCAAATATACTTTATGTCATGAATAATAAGGACGCGGCTTTAAACGTGTTATAATACATTTTCTTTGCTAGTTTAAATTTACTTGAATTTGAGCTGAATCGGATGTAAGTAAATTTTTTTTAAAATTGAAGCTGATCCGTATGAATCATATTTTTATATTATTGAGTGAAAGTAAATAATTGAATAAAAATCAAATCAATGGTGCAGTTTGATTTTATTTCATTTTCTGATTAATTTAGCTGAAACTTTTAATTACGTGTATCTCTTCAAATCATATAGTTATTATACTTGAACGAATACTATATTACATTATCTGTATTGTTCTTAATTATTATTACTCATTTTATAGGATTACACAACACAATATATCTGAACAAATATCATTTCAATTGGCAATGTAATATTATCTTGAAAGATTAATAATAATCTTAATATTTTTTAATCATTTATGTGAGCCGCCAGTGGTTTTAACATAAACTGATTTGATTAATATTTGGCTTACATTAAATTAAAACAAAAATTATTTACAAAACTTTTATAAAATTATCAGTAAAACAAATAACTATAACTTCTATCAGTATAATCATTATGCCTGCTTCAACCGAGAAAGAGAAAAAAAAACATCACTTTTGAGCTTCCATTCCCTATTTCTGCATTTCTTGGTAGAGTCTTCTGTGCCCAAATTTTCATACTAACTCACCAAGCTCGCGTTGAGCTTTTCAATCCTATAAAACCATAAAAGGTTCCAAAATATCCACGTTAGATCTGGATGTGCGCTTTTTAAGTTCTTCCAAGCAAAAGCCCGGAAACTGGAAAAAGCTTGCGGGAAGCAGCTCAACGGTCTTCAGAAAAACGCGCTTTGGGGAAAAAATTTCCATCAAGTTGCCGCCGTCAGATCAGATCAACAGTTCCTTAGTGAATTTCTTGCTTTATGATCACCAACTTCGAGATTTTCCACTTGATTTCAGTGCGGCCACTGAGTATAAAATTAGCAGCTTAGCAATGGCGGAATTAAAGGCCGTTTTTCTTCTCTATTGGATTTCCTGTACCCAAACCAGGGAAAAAGGTAATTTTTCTAATCTTTTATTGATTAATAATCTGAAATATTCTTGTTTTATATTTGCTTCACTTATTGCATGTTATGTTGCTGACTTGCTGTTGAAGGTTATTATTCTTATTTTTATTTGAGAAATTTATATGCATATCAGATAATTCATGTGCATTCATATATCCAACGCCTAAAGTTTGATATTTATATTTATAATATTTTGTTATTTGATATCTGTAAATAAAAATGTGTATTTTATGTTTGATGGCAGTATTTTTATGTGCTGGAAAAAAATTGGATGTTGTATATGTAATTATGAGAGTTTTGGTGCTACATATGTAAATATATAAAAATCCCATACATAAAAATCCCCTGTTATTTTTGTAAACATCCCCCTTTTTTTGGGACATTTACAAAGATACCACCCAGGTTAGTGTATTTACATATCTAACACCTAAATTTTATTTTTTATATTTTTACTACCCAAATCTTTCATATCACATCGAAAATACCATTATTTTGAATTTTAAGAAGTGAAATACACATTTTCATACACGGGTAAGGTAGCATATATTTAAAAATTATAGTTTAGGTGTTAAATATGTAAATGAATAAAAATTGTGTATGTAAACCTTTTTTATTTTTCTTTTCTAAATTGGCCCTTATGGCGTTCATGCATACAATGAGGTTTTGTTGCTGATAGGCTTTGTTGCTTTTTTCCTTTTTTAGACCACTTTTGACACTAATTTTTCTGTTTGTTCTTTCTCAATCATCATGCAGCTATTTTTAGGTGNGCTTAGCAATGGCGGAATTAAAGGCCGTTTTTCTTCTCTATTGGATTTCCTGTACCCGAACCAGGGAAAAAGGTAATTTTTCTAATCTTTTATTGATTAATTATTCTGAAATATTCTTGTTTTATATTTGCTTTACTTATTGCATGTTATGTTGCTGACTTGCTGTTGAAGGTTATCATTCTTATTTTTATTTGAGAAATTTATATGCTTATCAGATAATTCATGTGCATTCATATATCCAGCACCTAAAGTTTGATATTTACATTTATAACATTTTGTTATTTGATATCTGTAAATAAAAATGTGTATTTTATGTTTGATGGTAGTATTTTTTATGTGCTGGAAAAAAATTTGAATGTTGTATGTGTAATTATGAGAGTTTTGGTGCTACATATGTAAATACATAAAAATCCCATACATAAAAATCCTGTGTTATTTTTGTAAACATCCCCCTTTTTTGGGGCATTTACAAACATACCACCCAGGTTAGTGTATTTACATATCTAACACCTAAATTTTACTTTTTATATTCTTACCACCCAAATCTTTCATATCACATCGAAAATACCATTATTTTGAATTTTAAGAAGTGAAATGCACCTTTTCATACATAGGTAAGGTAACATATATTTAAAAATTATAGTTTAGGTGTTAAATATGTTAATGAATAAAAATTGTGTATGTAAACCTTTTTTTTTTTCTTTTCTAAATTGGGGCTTTTGGCGTTCATGCATACAATGAGGTTCGCTGCTGCCGATAGGCTTTGTTGTTTTTTTCCTTTTTTTTTGATCACTTTTGACACTAACTTTTCTGTTTGTTCTTTCTCAATCATCATGCAGCTATTTTTAGGTGGGCATCGGATTGAATTTTGTGGATTTAAATCATTCTATTTTGATAAATTCCATTTCAGCTTTATTATTATTGATTGAATTAAAATTTTGTAAATCTCATCAATCATAAGATTTAATAGATTTAAAGATTTCTCCTGTTAAACAAATAGCCGAACTCTTTTGAAATTTATACTTTTTTAAAATTTATAAAAATTTAACGGCTTTCAAGGCACAGTTTTCATGTTCCGATCCTCTCAATATTTACTAAATCTGGATTTACTGATTTTACTGAATTCTTGCTAAATTTAATCTTATTTGTAGCAAAAGATCCCCTCAAATTACAGATGCAACGTGGTATTCCTTCATTTTACCCAGTTTCAGTGAATGAAAGTATATTGCGATTTATACTCTTTGAAATCCCCTTGTCTGATGTTTTCAATGCATTTTCTTTCTTTGGGCATTTACATACATACCACACAATTCCTATTTATTTACATTTCTAACACCTAAACTTTGATTTTTATATTTCTACCACCCAAATCTTTTATATCATAAAAAAATGCCACTAGTTTAATTTTAAAAAAAATGAAACACAACTTTTCATGCAGGTAAGGTGGGCATATATATAAAAATTGAAGTTCAGGTGTTAGATATATAAATACATAATATAATTGACTGGTTTTTATGTAAATCTTTCTTTCTTTATTACACTTAATAAAACTGGAAAAGTGTCCACTGTGCCTTGTCTGAAATAGAGGAAGTATTAAATTGTGTAGCTTGAAATTAGTTANAAATGTGAAATGAATATATCCGTGAAAGGGTTGGTATAGTTCTAGTGGGAAGACAAGATTAGAGAGCGTCGTCTTGGATGATTTGATCACATTAAATGTTGATCATCTGATGATCCGGTTAAGAGAGTACAACAACAACAACAACAACAAAACCTAATCCCACTACGTGGGGTCGGCTACATGAATCCTTTTTCTCCATTGCGTCATATTTAGTGTCATATTTTCATTTAGTTCTAGTAAATTAAGATCATTTTTAATACAAGAAGCCCATGTCTTCCCAGGTCTAGCTCTGCCTTTCTTAACACAAGTCAAATCAAAAACATCTACTCTCCTAATCGGATCATTAGATGGTCGACGTTTAATCGGATCATCTGGTTAAGAGAGTAGATGTTTTAAATTTGACTTATGTTAAGAAAGGTAGAGGTAGACTTAAAAAGTTCAAGGCATGCTATATAAAATATGATCTTAATTTGTTAGAATTAAATGAAAATATGGGATAAAGGCTATTGTTATATATATATATAGAGAGAGAGAGAGAGAGACCTAAACTTTTGTTTTACTTTTATACCTCTTAAATCTTTCATTTCAAATAAAAAAATATCACTATTTTAGCTTTTTAAAAATGAACGGCACCTTTTCCAGCATGATAAGGTGGTATATATATACATATGTAAAAATTAAAGTATAGGTGTTAAATATGTATATACATAAGATATAATTGGTATGCATGTATATCTTCTTTCTTAATTTTGTACTTCTCCTGTTTCCAGCTACTAGAGTATGCGAAGCTCAAGAAGAAAATTTCTTTCATGTCAGTGGCGTTCTTCGTGTGAGTTTAGGTTGTTTTGTATCTTTCACATAACAAAGCAGGAAGTGGTTCTGTTAATGTAGCTATTTTGAAAATTAAGATGAACTTGCTTTACAACCTGACATGTCCGCTGAAAATCTCCTTGACAAAAAATTCAGATATTTTTCATATGTATGATTTTCACTACATTTGGAGCTAGGAATTTGAACCAGGCACGGAATGCATGGCATTCTGGTTGGTGGACTCTGAAGTTCTTCCTGTACTTGATGTCAATAATTGCTGCATATGTAATACCTGTGAATTTTATCCACATTTATGGTAATTTATTGTTTAGATTATTATGATCAATTTCTTTTGGCAATCTCTTATACATAGTCATGAAATATTAGGGATAATATAAGGAATACAAGTTAATTAGTATATTCAATGAGTAGCTCCCATTTATGTCCATTTAACTAATTGAACAAAAATTTTTAAGTACATTGTTATCCTTATTTCATTTATGTTATTTTGTACATGGTTGTTCGTTGTTTGGTTAGCTTGCTAAGATTTCAATAAAATGCTCTTTTAATATTGGCTTAATTTTTTATTTGATGACTTATTTGTATTCTTTTATTAATTTTATTCTCTTTTATGCTCTTAGATGTTATTAAACTAAAAAAATGTTGGAAATACGGAGCAAATATGTAGGTGGATATATTAAATCTAACTTTATTATTTAAAGAGGAAAGTGTCAAAGTTGGGGGCATTTTAGTCTCAAAGTTTATGAAAATGTCAATTTAATTTCCGGGCTCTTTTAATAAGAGTTGAAATTGTCCCAACGAAGAATTATATCAACCCTGATTTAAAGAGTTTGGGGACTAATTGCACACTTTGTAGACTCTTGAGACTAAAATAGCTCCATCTAAGCAGAGGACTATTTTAGACACTTTACTCATTTTTTAATTAACATTGGAACTGTAGAAAATATTAAGATATATAGTATGCCAGTTTGAAAATAAAACTATGATTGCATTTACATTTAGTGATAAAGATATATTTTTAAATCATTTGCATCTTATTGTTATAAGGATTGATTAAAGCTCAATTGTGATTTAAACTTGATATGAATATTAGTATAAAAGGTTACAATATTATAAAACTTAGATCATGTTCAAACTTGACAAACTAATTAAGAAAATAAATAAACAAACTTGAACATAGTAGTAACTAGTAATCGACTCTGAGTCAATTTATTTATGGCCCCTAGCCTCTTGAGAGGGTAAAAAATATTTAGAACAACTTTATGATTCATTACAAATTTTTATTACAATGTATGAATTCACATAGACTTGTAAGTATTGTCTTCAACTTGCAACTTTTTCATTAATGTTTATTGTGAATTTGATTTCTTCTTACCTATTATATGGGGCAATCATTTAAAGAAATCAGTTCGCTATACTTTACATTCCTGATATAATATGATTTTTGTGAAATTTTTTTCTGTTGTAGGTGAAGTCGCTCGAATGGGAGCAGGGTAATTTTGCCATGCCTTCATCTAATAGCATTATCATTATCATTAATATTATCCCAAATATTTTATGTCGGTTTTGTAAATCCTTTTTTAATGTTCATTCATATTGAGCACGATCTGAATTGCTAACTCTATTGATGCTAAGTTTTTTTTGTGCTAGTCATATCACTTGTAATTCCAATTCCTTGATTTCTTTGTTTATATTATCCTCATTAGGTGTCACTCCGCCAATTTTATTAGATTAATTTCTCAATCATCCATCTATCATCTCAAAATTCTTATTTTTCTACGGGGCATTTACATACATACCACACAATTCTTATGTATTTACATTTCTGACATAATTNTGTCTCTTGAAAGGGAAAAAAAATTTAGAACAACTTTATGATTCATTACAAATTTTTATTATAATGTATGAATTCACATAGACTTGTAAGTATTGTCTTCAACTTGCAACTATTTCATTAATGTTTATTGTGAATTTGATTTCTTCTTACCTATTATATGGGGCAATCATTAAAGAAATTAGTTTGCTATACTTTACATTCCTGATATAATATGATTTTTGTGAAATTTTTTTCTGTTGTAGGTGAAGTCGCTCGAATGGGAGCAGGGTAATTTTGCCATGCCTTCATCTAATAGCATTATCATTATCATTAATATTATCCCAAATATTTTATGTCGGTTTTGTAAATCCTTTTTTAATGTTCATTCATATTGAGTACGATCTGAATTGCTAACTCTATTGATGCTAAGTTTTTTTTGTACTAGTCGTATCACTTGTAATTCTAATTTCTTGATTTCTTTGTTTATATTATCCTCATTAGGTGCCACTCCGACCATTTTATTAGATTAATTTCTCTATCATCCATCTATCATCTCAACATTCTTATTTTTCTAGGGGGCATTTACATACATACCACACAATTCTTATGTATTTACATTTCTGACATAATTTTTTATATTTGTATGCAAAGCACTCAAAACTTTAGCATCACTTAAAAATGTCACTATCACCCACTTTTTAAAAGTGAAATACACCTTTTCATGCATAGGCTATTACACCAAAGTGTTATATATATATATATATATATGCATATGCACCGTGTTCCCAGATCAGTTGGTAGGCATTTGCTTTGTCAGTTGTAAGTCCCCTCTGGTCTGGGGTTCAAATCACCCACCCGACGACTGGGGGTGGTATCGAGTGTTTAGGTGCATGGGTCCAACCCAGACCTGACGGGTTGCGAGCTAGGGGTGGTTGGCTGTTCCACCCGTCAACCATCTTTCAAAGAATATATATATATNTCTTTTATACGTAGTCATGAAATATTAGGGATAATATAAGGAATACATGTTAATTAGTATATTCAATGAGTAGCTCCCATTTATTTAACTAATTGAACAAAATTTATTAAGTACATTGCTATCCTTATTTCATTTATGTTATTTTGTACATGGTTTTTCGTTGTTTGGTTAGTTTGCTAAGATTTCAATAAAATGCTCTTTTAATATTGGCTTAATTGTTTATTTGATGACTTATTTGTATTCTTTTATTAATTTTATTCTCTTTTATGCTCTTAGGTGTTATTAAACTAAAAAAATATGTTGGAAATATGGAGCAAATATGTAGATGGATATATTAAATCCAACTTTATTATTTAAAGAGAAAAGTGTCAAAGTCACCCGACTCTTTGCAAGGGGGGTCATTTTAGTCTCAAAGTTTATGAAAGTGTCAATTTAATTTCCGGGCTCTTTTAATATGAGTTGAAATTATCCCAACGAAGAATTATATCAACCCTGATTTAAAGAGTCCGGGGACTAATCTCACACTTTGTAGACTCTTGAGACTAAAATAGCTCCATCTAAACAGTCAGAGGACTATTTTAGACACTTTACTCATTTTTTAATTAACATTGGAACTTTAGAAAATATTAAGATATATAGTATGCCGGTTTGAAAATAAAACTATGATTGCATTTACATTTAGGGATAAAGATATATTTTTAAATCATTTGCATCTTATTGATATAAGGATTGATTAAAGCTCAATTGTGATTTAAACTTGATATGAAAATTAGTATAAAAGGTTACAATATTTTAAAACTTAGATCATGTTCAAACTTGACAAACTAATTAAGAAAATAAANGAGTTGACAGTATCAGTTTTTAACACCTGCGCGAAAACAAACTGCATAAATTTTGATGACACTTTAGATAACTTCTAATGAGTTTCTCTTAGGTATTTACATATCTAACACCTAAACTTTACTTTTTACATTTGTATTACTCAAAATATTTCATATTACTTCAAAAATACCACCATTTTTACTTTTAGAAAGTGAAATACACCTTTCATTCATAGGTAAGGTGGTGTGAATGTAAAAATTGATATCTAGGTTTTAGATATGTAAATACATATAAATTGAGTGGTATATATGTAAATCATCCTATTTTTTGCCATGATTTGTCTTCAATATTTTTGGTTAAATAGCTATTAGGCGGAATTATAATCCCTGATTTTGAGATCTGTTTTTTTAGTTTTTTTAAATCATGTGAAAAAGCAAAGGAGATTTGACTGTTACAGGATTTTTCTTCTTCTTCAACTTGTAAGTTTGATTCAATTAGTTACATGGTGCAACTGCCACTGGATGCCAGATTCAGAGCCAATACAATGGTAATAAATTAATTTATTTCATCTGCTATCCATATTTCATTTTTCTGTACCTCTTTAATTTCAAAATTTACCCATTTCTATCTCTATATAGGCATAATTCTTTTTTAATCATTAACTGATTTCTTTAATGACAAAATACTCTTTTTCTGTTTGTTAATGATGATTAAAGTAATACTTTTAATGATGCTTGCTCAAATAGAACACCATTGGATATAACTGATACTAGAGTGGTTGTATTCCTCTTTATACCACAAAATACATCAAATTTCATTGATTTATTTATTAAACCTTCTTTTAAAGTTTCTAAAGAACATGAAGCCTCACAAGAGACGAGAATATATCCCTTCTATTAATCCCCACCACATAGTTTCTTCTTTCAAAATTGCATTGTGTTAGACTCCAGTCCTGAGAGCTTAGAAGATACATAAACTGCTCTCTTTTAGGGGCATTTACATACATAGCACACAATTCTAACGTATCTACATATCTCACACCTATACTTTCATGTTTACACACACAACACTCAAATCTTTAACATCACATAAAAATAGCACTATTATTACTTTTTAAAAGGGTAATAC
>JXCR01143291.1:55071-97190 GCA_002079205.1 Phalaenopsis hybrid cultivar
ATATATATATATATATATATATATAATTAGATATATACATAAGAATTGTGTGGTATGTATGTAAGTTTCCCTTTTCTCATCCTCAACATAATGGCTACGGACTTTTTGTTTCCCAACTCCCAAATTCATTAATATATTAGCCAATCTAATATAACTTTATTTATCATATCATCAATTCCCCATAATATTCTCTTATCACATATTATTATTGAGGCAGTTTTCATTAACCCCCAACCTTCAGCTTTGGAAGTTATCTAATTATCTATATGCTCTTTATTTTTTGTTATAGCTCCAAAGAATCATTTCCTAATTTTTGGCACAGGTTTATGATTGATTAACAATGTAATATCAACGGTCAACTTTTCACGTTCTGGGTTCGAGTTGACAGTGTCAGTTTTTAACACCTGCACTTGAAAACAAACTGCATAAATTTTGATGACACTTAAGATAACTTCTAATGAGTTTCTTTTATGTATTTACATATCTAACACCTAAACTTTACTTTTTACATTTGCATTACTCAAAATATTTCATATTACTTCAAAAATACCACCATTTTTACTTTTAGAAAGTGAAATACACCTTTCATTCATAGGTAAGGTGGTATGAATGTAAAAATTGATATCTAAGTTTTAGATATGTAAATACATATAAATTGAGTGGTATATATGTAAATCATCCTATTTTTTACCATGATTTGTCTTCAATATTTTTGGTTAAATAGCTATTAGGCGGAATTATAATCCCTGACTTTGAGATCTGTTTTTTTAGTTTTTTTAAATCATGTGAAAAGCAAAGGAGATTTGACTGTTGCAGGATTTTTCTTCTTCTTCAACTTGTAAGTCTGATTCAATTAGTTACATGGTGCAACTGCCACTGGATGCCAGATTCAGAGCCAATACAATGGTAATAAATTAATTTATTTCATCTGCTATCCATATTTCATTATTCTGTAGCTCTTTAATTTCAAAATTTACCCATTTCTATCTCTATATAGGCATAATTCTTTTTTAATCATTAACTGATTTCTTTAATGACAAAATATCCTGTTTCTGTTTGATAATTATGATTAAAGTAATACTTTTAATGATGCTTGCTGAAATAGAAAACCATTGGATATAACTGGTACTAGAGTGGTTGTATTCCTCTTTATACCACAAAATACATTGATTTATTTATTAAACCTTCTTTTAAAGTTTCTAAAGAACATGAAGCCTCACAAGAGACGAGAATATGTCCCTTCTATTAATCCCCACCACATAGTTTCTTCTTTCAAAATTGCATTGTGTTAGACTCCAGTCTTGAGAGCTTAGAAGATACATAAACTGTTCTCTTTTAGGGGCATTTACATACATAGCACACAATTCTAACGTATCTGCATATCTCACACCCATACTTTCATGTTTACACACACAACACTCAAATCTTTAACATCACATAAAAATAGCACTATTATTACTTTTTAAAAGGGTAAGACACCTTTTCATGCATAGGTTTGAAGCACCAAAGTGCCATAAATATGCTATATAATATATATATATATATATATATATATATATATATATATGAAATTTTAGGTATGAGATGTAAATACATAAGAATTGTGTGCTAGTTATATAAATTTTCCTTGTTTTTTAATAATTAAATCTCATCGTGTAAGCTGATTGATCAAATCTGCAAATGGTAGCTATCACATCAATGATATGGTAATCTTAGCATGCAAATATGCATCAATATTTGTTCTTGTTATGTTTCTCTTTAAGAATATAGTGAATTTCTATGAAAAATTTATCAGGATACGAATAGAACTTTCTGATAAAGGTAGTTGTATTTTCATTTTGTTATATGAAATCATAAAATTCATTGCACTTCTTTGATCATATTATGTATTTTTTTTCCTGGAAGATTTACGTACATATCACCCAATTTCAATGTATTTACATATATAACACCTGAAATTCATTTTTTTACATACATGCCACCTTACCTATGCATGAAAAGGTGTATTTCACTTATTAGAAGTTAAAATGGTGGTATTTTTTATGTGATATGATATGTAAATACATAAGAATTGGGTGGTTTGTATGTAAATGCCCCTTTTTCCAATCATAAATTCTTCTTAACTTATAACTAAGTTTGAAACCAACACACGTTCCTGTATCTTCAGTGACCTCATAGGATTATTCTTATCTACTCTATTCTACGTTGCTTCTTTTGGCGGGCTTACTCTCATGTACTTCATCTACGTCTCCGATGAAACGGGGATTCTTAATATTTTTTTCATTACATGGACTGCAATTTTAGTGAAGATAATGATGGCTATATCTTTGCACTCTAAGGTATTGTTCCCTTTTCTTGTTCTATTTTTCTTTCTCCTTCACCACTTTATTGTGATGATTTTGTTATTTGCTTTGTTGATACGTATAAAAAAGGTTAATAAAGGGCTTCTTTCATCTGGAATGATGGGATTATACATCGTATTTCTTTGTTGGTCCGCTATTCGAAGGTAAATATTATTTTCTCATGAGTGCTTTTTTTTGGGGGGTACCACACAATTCTTACGTATTTACATATCCGAAACTCAAAGTTAGATACTTACATTTATAACACCTTTGTGTCATAAACCTATGCATGAAAAGGTGTATTTCACTTTTAAAAAGATAGTGGTGCTACTAATATTTCTTATGTGATGTAAAATATTTTAGTGGTATGCATGTAAATATCAATGTTTAGGCATTAGATATGTCAATACATAAGAATTATGTGGTATGTATGTAAATTACTCCATTATTTTTTGAATCATGCATCTTAGATAGGTCTTTGCCGTGATTTGATCGTTTATATTAAGTTTTTTTTACAATTATCAATCATGTGAATAATTCCAAAATGCTAAAGTTCAAATGCCCCATTTCAGTTTGTTGATGCTAATAATTTTTAAAATGTGAAAATTTTATTCTACAATGGTGAAAATAAAACATTAAAAGATGTGATCGTTTTATATCTCGGGCCTATAGTTCAAGGTGATGGTGATATAGATGGGGATGTTATTAATAGAATTCAAGTTGGTTGGTAAGTGGAGGAATGCATCGGGCCTATTGTGATAGAAAGGTTCCGCTCGGATTGAAAGTAAAATTGTATAAGATGGTGGTGAGAGATGCAATGCTCTATGGTGCAAAATGCTAGCCTTTAAAAGAGAAGCATAAATAGGTTAAGTGTTGCTGAGACGAGAATGCTTCGATGAGCGGCTTGACACTTGGAGACAAAATGTGAAATGAATATATACGTGATAGGGTTGGTGTAGCTCCAGTGCCGTACAAGATGAGAGAGAGTCGTCTTTGATGTTTTGAGCACATTAAACTCTGACCATCTGAGGATCCTTTTAGGAGAGTAGATATTTTAGATTCAACTTATGTTAAGGAAGGCAAAGGTAGACCTAAAAGGACTTGAGCAAATTGTATAAAAAATGATCTCATTTTATTAGAATTAAATGAAAATATGACACTCAATAGGAAGCAATGGAGAAAAGGATTCATGTAGCTGACCTCACTTAGTGGGATCAAGGCGGTTGCTGTTGTTTTATCTTTAAAGTTTGGTTGTTTTGATCCTTCCGAGGACGCAATGGAGAAAAAGAATTCATGTAGCCTACTTAGTGGGATAAAGGCTTGTTGTTGTCATTGTTGTTGTAATGGTGGAAATAAATCCCTTTAAGCTGCTTTCCATCAATATATAGAGGTATTTTGAAAATATGAAAAATAATTGTATTCACAATTAGTAGAGTTGTCAAACTTAAATTGATATGTAGGTAGAACTTAAAAGCATGCTGCCTGCAATGGTTTACTTCGAGAAATTGTTAATTGTGTTGCCTACCGGGACCCACCATATGAACCAAATATAGATTCAACATCTTAGGCTAAACCAATCCTATATTTCAAGTAATTTTAATCACTTCATGTCAGAACATTTAAAATAAAAAAAATGGAAAATAAGTAAAGGGTCCTTTACATAATCAGCACACAATTCTTGTGTATTTACATCTGCACACAATTCTTGTGCATTTACATATCTTACCCATATACTTTCAGTTTTACACACATAGCACTCAATTTGGTGTTGCGTATGTAAATATGAAAGTCTAGGTGTGCAATATGTAAATACATAAGAATTGTGTGCTTTGTATGTAAATTTTAAAAAAAAAAACAAAAAATGCATGATTACGCATCTCAATCTCTGATGAGGTAATATATGATACTGACAATTTATCTCCTATGGCTGCTGTTTGTCTTTATAAATTACAAAAATTTACGAAGAAAAGTTCCAAGTCTAAACCTACACAAATGATTAATCTCATGAATCTGCAGAGAACCCTTCACTTCGAAAAGAAATTCCCACAACAGAATATCAGAGAATGTGGATTGGACTACCATTTTTGTGAGATATATTATTAGTTTTTGTAAATTTTTTTTTTGAAATTTCTGGTCCCTGAAGCATTAACTAGAACTTTGGATTATTCTTTTCCTGCAGAGCTTCCTCTTTGCAGTATGCTCAATCGTAATATCGACCTTTATGATGGGAAGTGATTTCCAATCTCTTAAGGTGAGCCAGACTTCTATCATTATATGGATTTTCTTAGGAAGATTTACATACCTAACACTCAAATCCTGTATATTTTCATATCTAACACCTAAACTTTAATTTTTACATATTTGGCATTTTTTCCTTGCATGAAAAATGTTTATATCACTTTTAAAAAGTAAAAATAGTGGTACTTTTTACGTGATATAAAAGATTTGGGTGGTATAAATGTAAAAAATAAAGTTTCAGTGTTGGGCATGTAAATATATAGCAATTGGGTGCCACGTATGTTAATGCCCCCATTTTTTATTATAGTAGACAAAAATACATATTTTTAGGAGATTTTTCGTAAAGCTTAAATTTTTATGTTGGAGTGTATTATCATACATTTGATATTTTCTTAACTACGGAATAATGTACTCTTGACTTCAAGTATTTCCTTAAAGCAGAATAACAATAACTTTTAGGAAGATTTCCATACAGACCCCCAATTCCTTTATATTTACATATCTAACATCTAAACTTCATTTATTACATTTATGCCATCTTACATATATAACTTTTAATTGTTTATTTTTTAGTTTAGAAAGGATGAGGTTCAAACAACAGATGATATGCCCTACAGCTATGAATTATTCCACTTCATCTTCTCTATGGGAGCTATGTACTTCGCAATGTTATTTATCAGCTGGGAATTGGATCATCCCACTAGAAAGTAAGATGTTCAATTGAATATATCTTTATTATCTGCAAAAGGATATAAACTAGGAATTCCTATCACTGATATAAACTAGGAATTCCAAACTAGGATATCATTACATACATATTACTGAATTCCTATGTATTTACATAAACTTCAGTTTTTACATATATGTCACCTTGTCCATGCATGAAAAGGTGTATTCTACTTTTTAGAGTTAAAATATTGGTAGTTTATATGTGATAATGAAAGATTTGGGTGGTATAAATGTAAAAAGGAAAATTTAGGTGTAGTTAAGTAAGTACATAAGAATTGGGTGGTGGTACGTCTGTCAAATGCCCCTATAAACTATTGAGCCGTTTGTCTTGACGTTCAAATTTTGTGCTTTTCAGATGGAGTATTGATGTTGGTTGGGCTAGTACTTGGATCAAATTTATAAATGAATTTTTGGCTGTTACCTTATACCGTAAGTGTTGCTCTTTTGAATGTTTCTAATGCATTCATCTCTCTACTTAAATCCTAGATTTATTTTTTTATTGGAAGATTTACATACATACCACTGAATTCCTATGTATTTACATATCTAACACCTATACTAATTTGTACATTCATGCCCACCTCAAGTATGCATGAAAAGGTATAGTTCACTTTTTAATAGTTAAAATGGTGGTGGTTTAAATGTAAAAAGTAGATGGGTATTGGTTGGTATGCATGTAAATGCCCCCTTTTAATTTGGCATGCAAAGCTTGTTAGGATCATTGTAATCTATGCATAGGTGATTTGTGTAAATAGATAGGAATTATGTGGTATGTATGTAAATGCCTCTTTTTAATTTGGCATGCAAAGCTCATAATTTTTGTAACTGTTATCCTCTATTTGAGGTGGTTATATCTGTCTATAACAATAAAATATTAGACAACAATTTTTTTACAATTATTACATTCTATTTTATTATGTTTGATTATAATGTCTCCATAATAAATTTCTTTAAAAAGAAAAATTATATAAAAACGAGTTATGGTTCTTGTCTAAAAAATAAGGGGCACCTAGATGCATACCACCCAATTCCTATATTCACATATCTAAGACCCGAATTTTGTATTTCATGTTTATACCTCCCAAATCATTCATATCACACCAAAAACATCACTATTTTAACTTGAGATAGATTTTTTCATGCATAAAGTAGATGGCATTTATGTAAAAATTGAAATTTAGTTATTAGATATGCAAATACATAAGAATTGAGTGGTTTATGTGTAGATCTTCCAACTTTTGGGGCATTTATTTGCATGCCGAACAATTCTTATGTATTCACAAATAGAACACCTAAATTTTAATATTTTCATCCATAAAACTCAAATTATTAATATCACATTAAAAATGTCACTTTTTAAAGTGTAATTCATCTTTTTTATGTATAGATTCATAACACAAAAGTATTATAAATGTAAATATTAAACTATAGATGTTGGGTATGTAAATAGAAAGGAATTGTGCGGTATCATTGTAAGTATATATATATATAAAGAAGAGAAGATTGTGATAGAAGTTTCTAAAACATTTGGCATCGTCGGCCCATGCCATTTGGTGCTACTGGCTGAAGTTGTGCTAAACTTTGTGTAGTGTGGACATTGATGTGGCCAATTGTAATGAGGAACAGAGTATCCGATCGAGCAGAAAATGGGCAGCCAGTTGATTGTTCAGTATGACATGATGAAACGCCTGTCTTCTTATTCATGCATATGTAATACCTGTATTTAACTTGCAGATATTTTTTCTTTTTTCGAGAAATTTACATGTATACCACGCAAATCTTATGTATTTTCTATATTTATATTTATGATATTTTGGTGTTATATATTTATGCATATAAAAAGAAGNACTGATTGTTCAGTATGACATGATGAAACGCATGTCTTCTTATTCATGCACATGTAATACCTGTATTTAACTTGCAGATTATTTTTCTTTTTTCGAGAAATTTACATGTATACCACACAAATCTTATGTATTTTCTATATTTATATTTATGAAATTTTGGTGTTATATATTTATGCGTATAAAAAGAAGTATATTTCTTTGAAAAAGTGACACGAGTAATAGTGATTTTTTTTCTTATGATACCAAAGATTTGAGTGTTATGCATGTAAATATGAAAGTTTAGGTGTTAGAAATGTAAATAGGTAAAAATCATGTGNCGAGTAATAGTGATTTTTTTTCTTATGATACTAAAGATTTGAGTGTTATGCATGTAAATATGAAAGTTTAGGTGTTAGAAATGTAAATAGGTAAAAATCATGTGATATTTATGTAAATACCCTCTCTTTTTTATTATTATTTTATTACCTTTTTTAGGGCATATACATGTACATATCTAACTCCTAAGTTATGCTATATTACATTTATACCACGCAAATTTTTATATCATGTCAAAAATATCATCAATTTAAAAATGCAAAATACACCTTCAGACTGCATGTAAAAATTAAAGCTTTCATGTTAGAAATATGAATACATAGGAATTGAGTGGTATGTGCGTAAATCCTCCGATTTTGTTATACCCATATACAAATTTTCAAGCAAATCAAGCCCAAATTATGACATGCTCGACTCTACCCTGCTCGGTTCAATTTNTCATATGAACCAAATATAGATTCAACATCTTAGGCTAAACCAATCCTTTATTTCAAGTAATTTAATCGCTTCATCTCAAAACATTTAAAATAATAAGTAAAGGGTCCTTTACATAATCAGCACACAATTCTTGTGTATTTACATCTGCACACAATTCTTGTGTATTTACATATCTTACCCATATACTTTCAGTTTTACACACATAGCACTCAATTTGGTGTGCGTGTGTAAATATGAAAATCTAGGTGTGCAATATGTAAATACATAAGAATTGTGTGCTATGTATGTAAATTAAAAAAACAAAAAACAAAAAATGCATGATTACGCATCTCAATTTCTGATGACATAATATGTGATACTGAAAATTTATCTCCTATTGGCTGCTGTTTGTCTTTATAAATTACAAAAATTTACGAAAAAAAGTTCCAAGTCTAAACCTACACAAATGATTAATCTCATGAATCTACAGAGAACCCTTCACTTCGAAAAGAAATTCCCACAACAGAATGTCAGAGAATGTGGATTGGACTACCATTTTTGTGAGATATATTATTAGTTTTTGTAACTTTTTTTTTTTTTTTAGTTTCTGGTCCCTGAAGCATTAACTAGAACTTTGGATTATTCTTTTCCTGCAGAGCTTCCTCTTTGCAGTATGNCAATTTATCTCCTATGGCTGCTGTTTGTCTTTATAAATTACAAAAATTTACGAAGAAAAGTTCCAAGTCTAAACCTACACAAATGATTAATCTCATGAATCTGCAGAGAACCCTTCACTTCGAAAAGAAATTCCCACAACAGAATATCAGAGAATGTGGATTGGACTACCATTTTTGTGAGATATATTATTAGTTTTTGTAAATTTTTTTTTTGAAATTTCTGGTCCCTGAAGCATTAACTAGAACTTTGGATTATTCTTTTCCTGCAGAGCTTCCTCTTTGCAGTATGCTCAATCGTAATATCGACCTTTATGATGGGAAGTGATTTCCAATCTCTTAAGGTGAGCCAGACTTCTATCATTATATGGATTTTCTTAGGAAGATTTACATACCTAACACTCAAATCCTGTATATTTTCATATCTAACACCTAAACTTTAATTTTTACATATTTGGCATTTTTTCCTTGCATGAAAAATGTTTATATCACTTTTAAAAAGTAAAAATAGTGGTACTTTTTACGTGATATAAAAGATTTNCTTACAAAGATTTACATACCTAACACTCAAATCCTATATATTTACATATCTAACACCTAAACTTTAATTTTTACATATTTGGCATTTTTCCTTTGCATCAAAAATGTTTATATCATTTTTAAAAAATAAAAATAGTGGTACTTTTTACGTGATATAAAAGATTTCGGTGGTGTAAATGTAAACAATAAAGTTTTAGTGTTGGGTATGTAAATATATAGCAATTGGGTGCCACGTATGTTAATGCCCCCATTTTTTATTATAGTAGACAAAAATACATATTTTTAGGAGATTTTTCGTAAAGCTTAAATTTTTATGTTGGAGTGTATTATCATACATTTGATAGTTTCTTAACTACGGAATAATGTATTCTTGACTTCAAGTATTTCCTTGAAGCAGAATACCAATAACTTTTAGGAAGATTTCCATACATACCCCCAGCTCTTTTATATTTACATATCTAACATCTAAACTTCATTTATTGCATTTATGCCATCTTACATATATAACTTTTAATTGTTTATTTTTTAGTTTAGAAAGGATGAGGTTCAAACAACAGATGATATACCCTACAGCTATGAATTATTCCACTTCATCTTCTCTATGGGAGCTATGTACTTCGCAATGTTATTTATCAGCTGGGAATTGGATCATCCCACTAGAAAGTAAGATGTTCAACTGGATATATCTTTATTATCTGCAAAAGGATATAAACTAGGAATATTTACATACATATTACTGAATTCCTATGTATTTACCTAAACTTCAGTTTTTACATATATGTCACCTTGCCCATGCATGAAAAAGGTGTATTCCACTTTTTAGAGTTAAAATTTTGGTAGTTTATATGTGATATGATAGATTTGGATGGTATAAATGTAAAAAGGAAAATTTAGGTGTAGTTAAGTACATAAGAATTGGCTGGTGGTATGTCTGTCAAATGCCCCTATAAACTATTGAGCCGTTTGTCTTGACGTTCAAATTTTGTGCTTTTCAGATGGAGTATTGATGTTGGTTGGGCTAGTACTTGGATCAAATTTATAAATGAATTTTTGGCTGTTACCTTATACTGTAAGTGCTGCTCTTTTGAATGTTTCTAATGCATTCATCTCTCTTTACTTAAATCCTAGATTTATTTTTTAATTGGAAGATTTACATGCATACCACTCAATTCCTTTGTATTTACATATCTAACACCTATATTAATTTGTACATTCATGCCCCCCTTAAGTATGCATGAAAAGTTATAGTTCACTTTTTAATAGTTAAAATGGTGGTATTTTTTATGTCATATGAAATATTTGGGTGGTTTAAATGTAAAAAGTAGACGGGTATTGGTTGGTATGCATGTAAATGCCCCCTTTTAATTTGGCATGCAAAGCTTGTTAGGATCATTGTAATCTATGCATAGGTGATTTGTGTAAATAGATAGGAATTATGTGGTATGTATGTAAATGCCTCTTTTTAATTTGGCATGCAAAGCTCATAATTTTTGTAACTGTTATCCTCTATTTGAGGTGACTATAACTGTCTATAACAATAAAATATTAGACAATAATTTTCTTACAATTATTGCATTCTATTTTATTATGTTTGATTATAAAAAGTTGCGTCTCCATAATAAATTTCTTTAAAAAGAAAAAATATATAAAAACGAGTTATGGTTCTTGTCTAAAAAATAAGGGGCACTTAGATGCATACCACCCAATTCCTATATTCACATATCTAAGACCCAAATTTTGTATTTCATGTTTATACCTCCCGGATCATTCATATCACACCAAAAACATCACTATTTTAACTTGAGATGGAACTTTTCATGCATAAAGTAGATGGCATTTATGTAAAAATTGAAATTTAGTTATTAGATATGCAAATACATAAGAATTGAGTGGTTTATGTGTAGATCTTCCAACTTTTGGGGCATTTATTTGCATGCCAAACAATTCTTATGTATTCACAAATAGAACACCTAAATTTTAATATTTACATTCATAAAACTCAAATTATTAATATCACATAAAAAAATGTCACTTTTTTAAGTGTAATTCATCTTTTTATGTATAGAGTTATAACACAAAAGTATTATAAATGTAAATATTAAACTTTAGATGTTGGGTATGTAAATAGAAAGGAATTGTGCGGTATCATTGTAAGTATATATATATATAAAGAAGAGAAGATTATGAGAAAAGTTTCTAAAACATTTGGCATCGTTGGCCCACATGCCATTTGGTGCTACTGGCTGAAATTGTAGTAAACTTTGTGTAGTGTGGACATTGATGTGGCCAATTGTAATGAGGAACAAAGTATCATCCGATCGAGCAGAAAATGGGCAGCCAGTTGATTGTTCAGTATGACATGATGAAACGCTTGTCTTCTTATTCATGCATATGTAATACCTGTATTTAACTTGTAGATTTTTTTTCTTTTTTCGAGAAATTTACATGTATACCACACAAATCTTATGTATTTTCTATATTTATATTTATGATATTTTGGTGTTATATATTTATGCATATAAAAAGAAGTATATTTCTTTGAAAGAGTGACATGAGTAATAGTGATTTTTTTTTTTTTTTATGATATTAAAGATTTGATTGTTATGCATGTAAATATGAAAGTTTAGGTGTTAGAAATGTGAATAGCTAAAAATCATATGATATTTATGTAAATACCCTCTCTTTTTTATTATTATTTTATTACTTTTTTTAGGGCATATACATGTACATATCTAACACCTAAATTTTGCTTTATTACATTTATACCACGCAAATTTTTATATCATGTCAAAAATATCATCATTTTAAATTTTAAAATGCAAAATACACCTTCAGACGATATGCATGTAAAAATTAAAGCTTTCATGTTAGAAATATAAATACATAGGAATTGAGGGGTATGTATGTAAATCCTCCAATTTTTTTATATCCATATACAAATTTTCAAGCAAATCAAGCCCAAATTATGACATGCTCGACTCTACCCTGCTCGGTTCAATTTATAAGAAGCATAAATAAGAGGTCACTTGCAATGTAGGTGCATATTTTTACAATACTCTTCCGTCCATCCCGTCGAGAATTCCCGACCAGAGCCCCTTAACTGGAGGTAGCTGAGCAACAAGAGCACTCCATGGAGGATAGCCAACACCGCTCCCACGAACTCGACCATCCATGCGGAGAGACAGATACCTTCATCATGTGCAAAAAGTTTTATAAAAGTATCTCACACAATTCTATGTATTTACATATATCTAAGATCTAAAGTTTGAAATTTACAGTTACAACACTAGTGTTATAAATCTATGCATGAAATTTTTATGTATTGTTAAGGTTTTGAGTGTTATAAATGCAAATCTGAAAGTTTAGGTGTTAAATATGTAAATACATAAGAATTGTGTGGTATATATGTAAAAAAATCCCTGACAGTTAACACCTGCTCTAGCAGAACCACAATGCCAACATAAGTTTAATGCATCTGTCTCTTCCAATTGATTATCATTTTTTTAACAACAACTTCTATGAAAATTTGGGGTTCTTTCAATTCCAACTTTAATAAACAAGTTCATTATCACATACATACCATCCAATTTTTATGTATTTACAAATCTGCAACCTAAAACTTTACTTTCTACATGTAGACCACCCAAATCTTTCATATCATATACAAAAAAGTGATAGTTAAGGTATGATAGAAATGTAAATACATAGGAATTAAGTGGTATGAAGAAGATGAAAGAGTACTCACACAGGAGAATCAAGCGGAACAGTAGCCAGTTTCTTCTGCTCATCTATCCAACTGCAGAAAACAGCACACAGTAAACAGTTGAATGATAAAACTAATGGCTTTTACATACATACAACCAAATTTCTATGTAATCACATATCTAACACAAACTTTGTTTTTTTTTTTACATTGCTACCACCCAAATCTTTCACATCACATAAAAAACACATTTTCATGCATAGGTAAGGTGGCATGGCATGGATGCAAAAATTGAACTTTTGGTGTTAGATATGTAAATGCACAGGCATTTGAGTGATCTGTATGCAAATCTTCCTAAAACTGAAACCCCAAACACGCATTAAAGAAGTTCTCACTTTCTCCATTCTGCAACGTTAACAGGCCTCAGCTGCCAGAGCTTCTTCCTCCTTTCATCAATAAAAATCTCCCCTTTACGCTCTGCTGATTCAAACTCAAGTTTCGTCTTATCAGTGGATACTGGAACCACCAACACGCCTCGTTCAAGAAGGCTGTCCGTAAATGCTTCGCTGAGCTTGAACGATTCGTTAATGTAAGCCGCAGGGCCGGCAATGACGACAAGTCGCGCAATTCCCCGCAGATCATTGACGGCAATTATCTTATTCTGATCAATCTGTAGCTTCAGCTGAGAAAGGCTTTCTTCTCTGAACAGCTTGGCTAACTGAATATTCTTTGCTTCGTTCTCCCTTGAATACAGAAAATAGAAAAGGAAAACTGCGCTTGCATCTATGGCGAGGCCCTTTAAGACCTCAGGCAGCAGCAGAGTTTTTGATGGATCTGTAAGAGCGGATATTAATTGAGTGATGGCTATCAGTCCTCCTGCAGCACCGCTTGCGATGAAGGCGAGGTAAAAGAACATTCGAACGGAACGGAAGGGGGAGAGAACTTCACTTCTTATCTTGGCTGTTGAGCTGAGGAAGAACAAAATGAAGTTGGGATCACAAAGGAGACATCTTTGGACATTATAAGAGAGAGAATTAGAAAGGTGTGATATTGATTCTTCTCTTATAAATTGCATTGCTATCTTTATTATTAGGAAGATTTACATGCATACCACTCAATTCTCATGTATTTATGTATCAAACACCTAAACGTTCAATTTTCATGTATATGTCAATTTAACTGTGCATGAAAAGTGTGTTTCAGTTTTTAAAGGTTAAAATAGTGGTATTTTTTATGTGATATGAAAGATTTGGGTGGTATATATGTAAATATAGAGTTAAGGATATGTCAATACATAGGAATTAGGTGGTATTTCTGTAAATTCCCATAATTATTATATGTGTCTAAACTTAAAATGACATTTGCAAATGAAGATAAAAGAGCATGCTTGCAGAAAGGAAAAGGAGGGGGATAAGAACTTGGAAGTCCATAAAAGTGTCAATTTTGTCCACAAATTATTTTAAATAGACTTCAATGGGAACTATTTTAGCCCGTCTTAAAAATATAATAAAGGCAGTTATATAACAATTTACAATCACAAAAAGTTAATATCCATAATATCTACAAAAAATATAATCATAGCAAGCAAATTCAAACACAGGACTAAAAGTGACCCATAAACACATAAACCAAGTCCAACTACAATTAATATCCAAAATAAAACCAATAAGTTTCAGAAGCTTTATGATACATATTTTAAAATCAGTAAGTTATACCCATTCATTAAAGCTTTACACAGCCATGTCTACATATTTCAACATTAACTGATCATAGTTAAGAACCACATTTAGCTTTCCAGTTCATTCAATGGCTCCCTAAGAATTCAGTGCAAACCAAGCAAAACCAATCTAAAATGTCAATATACAAAGTATCCTTCATAGCATTATCATCACATACAAATTAAACACTATATAAGGAAAATTTACATGCTTAGCACACAATTCTTATGTATTTGCATATCTCACACCTAATCTTTCATAATTACATATATAGCACTATGGTGCTTTAAACTTATACATGAAAAGATATATTTTACTTTTATAAAGTGATAATAATGTTATTTTTTATGCGATATTAAAGATTTGAATGCTATGTGTGTAACTATGAAAGTTTAGATGTGAGACATGTAAATGCCCCTATAATTAAAGGAGGGTAAATATGAGAAACATTTTACAAGAATGGAAGAATTCTATCTCTATTCATTGTAATAGTAGAAAAGTTGTCGATAAAACATGATATCACATATTAGCTGTAATTTAACATGTAAAGAAGGCATATAATGGGAGTTATAATATGACACCACTTACATTTCATATCATTTTATTTCATCTTTCATTCTATTTGACCACACGTTTCATTTAACAAAGGACATTCAACGCATGATTAACAATCATTTAGTTAATCAATAATTCATTCACTCATTCAATGGCACACTAAAAAGCCCTAGTAATCTAGAAGAACAAGATAAGAATGTGAAGAACAACGCTCTCACACATACTCCCACATACTTTGTACTGGTGGTGTTACCACCCACTAAAGTTGAAACATATTCCCACTACATAAAGCCATAATGAACCATCATCAACATATCTAATAGGTTGCTATTATCTCAAGAAATCGTATAGAAGTCTCAATATCCACACCAACCACATAAAAACTAGCACTCCGATAATACAATTTATCCCTCATGCAATGGAACGCATAGTAGCCAAAAATGCATTTTTATGTCCCACCACGAGGCTTCAACCACTGAAAAATAAGTTTTCATTAGTTGAATAATCAAACATCATTAAGCATTACTATACATCAAATTTAAGGGTTATGTACTTTAAGAAATCAAAAAATTAATTATGGTACATGTAGATAACTAATGATTAGCATACTTGTTAAATGTCATTATAGTGATAGCATTACACCAAGCAATATCAAGAGTGAATGATGCTGGAGTAAACAAAACAACAATAGTTTTATTACAGAAATCAATAGGAAATTACAACCAACTAATGGAAATATGAAATTACAACAATTGACAACATTAACTCAAGCTAGGGGGAAGAACCAGGGGTGGTGGTGGCGGCTGGCGAGGGTTTGGAAGGTGGTGCAATGGTGGGAAAAGGCGGTTGAAAAACAAAAAAGAACAAGTCGATTGTTTCCCCATGCTGGACAACAAGTAAACAACAGGGAGCTATGTGGGAGGACTATTCGGGGTGATGTTAGCAAGGATGGGAGGTTTGAAATGGTGGCGAAAACAAAGAGGAAAGGATGGACAACAACGGAATTGCAAGTGAACGGAAAATAGACGTTGTTCCAGGCGATGGTAGCAAGGGGGAATTTTGGAGGCAATGGCGAGCGATGCAGGGGATTACGGGATAGCAAGAAAACGGTTATTTGGGTTGGCAGCAAGGAGTGGTGACTGGAATTGGAAAAACTGCAGTGAAAACAACAACGGTGGCTATTCTGGGGCGGTTGCAACAATGGAAGGCGATTGGGAGCTACATGGGGAGGATTTGGAAAGGGATGGGGAAGATAATCACCACATGGGCAGAGAGATGCAGTCAGAATACCACTCAAACCCTCAAATACAACCCTCGAAGGGAGAACGAAAGTCGATGGTTGTCCTAAACAAATTCACGTAAAAAATTGAATCTAAAATGTTAGAAATATAAATATATAATAAGAGGATAAGTAGAAGTGGTCTGGGAGGACCAACCAACTCCTCAAAAGAAGGAAAACCTAGACTAGTTCCGTCCAGGCGAGAAGCATGAGTCTCTCGGTCTCGGACATTCCCACGCGTGCGTCAATGAAGCGTCATTAAGCTCAAATTTTATATTTATGATAAGAGCATGCTTTATAATGCAAGTTAGCTAGGTGTCACGCTCCGCCACATTCGAGAAATCGGCAAGACGAACACAGGATGGAAGATTCTAGAGAAGATCAGAATATAGAGAGTCATCAAAGGGGCTCTAGAAGATTCCACCACATTCAGGAGAGAGCAAGAAAGAAAAGCTCTAAAGAGGATCTAAGAATAACCTAGAATGTTCTAGAGTTATTTATGTACATAAGAGTAGTCTAAGAGATAGAATATTATATTGCAATCTAGAAGCTTCTCTTGGACATTGAATAGTCCCACATTGGCTAGATGAAAGGCCAAAGACATGGAGGAGGCTATAAATAGGTGCTCCTCCCCTCATTTGTAATTACCCAAGCATTGAATCAAAGCATTCTAGTATTCAATTGCAAAGTATTCCTTTCTCTCTATTATTCTTCTTAAGAGTGCTTGGGGCTCATAAGTCCAGTGTTGTGAGGGTTAAGGCTGATTTGGTGCTAATAAAGAGCGCTAAAGCCGCACGGGTGACTTCAAGAAAGTTAGGCCGTGACATAGGGCTTCATATGGGGTTGGTCAACTTATGTTTTTCTACTTTTATCGATCGGACATTTTAAAAATCAATTTCTCAACTATAGTTCCTATTCTACTTTCTCAAAGGCAGCTTTTCTAAAGCAAATTAAGAAAAAATTCTTCATTCTTTTTCGGCTTATTGATTACTTCAATTTTTTTTTTTAAAATGAAACTTGTCAACTTCAAATATGACCATAAACCCTAATTAATCCATATAAATCAAACATTATATAAAACACAAATAATCTTAAATATCAGGCCAAAACATCATCATTGATATGTCTTTCGACCTCAACCACGGCCCCTCACCTGCATGGGCAACATATTGCTTCTCCGACCTCTGGCTTCACTCATTGACAATAAAGTTTTTTCACATTCTTGATTTCACCTCAGTGCTTTGTGGTCACATCTCAATCGGCCTACACTATCATTCCTGCTCCTTGTTGATCCTACTTGAGCTTCCTCAGCTACATCGTAGGTAGCACGTAGCCTCCTTCTACATGTCCCACTACGCGACAACATTTGATCATTGTATCCTTTCATTTAGCCCCTTACTTACTCTCACTCCTACTCA
Organism: Phalaenopsis hybrid cultivar; assembly: GCA_002079205.1. Classification (NCBI taxonomy): domain Eukaryota; kingdom Viridiplantae; phylum Streptophyta; class Magnoliopsida; order Asparagales; family Orchidaceae; genus Phalaenopsis; species Phalaenopsis hybrid cultivar. Next base: position 72,847 of record JXCR01143291.1, read on the forward strand.
ATACAACATCGATCAAGCTTCATTCCTACTCTACTTGGCTACGACCAATATTGTGTGGCCTTTATTGTGAGCTTACTGGTGTAGTTGCTTTTGCTTCTTGTAATGTCAGCCCCTTTAGGAATTTTCTTTTGGTCGTTGACATCTCCTAGTATCAAATTTCAAAGTCTGGCTTGTGAGTTCACATAAATTGTATCGTTAATGGCATCTCCAACATTTTCACTAGTCAATCATTTCTCACCACTTTGAGCATCACTCGCATTGGCTTGATCAAAATCAACGCCACTAGCATTCTTATTTTCATCGTCTCTATTGGATCGATCCTATACACGATTGAGCTCCTTATCTCCACTAAATAACCAAACTTCTCACCCCTCGTACCAATTGTCCCTAGCGCTTGATCGTTATTATCATCGTCACATGTTCTGGTAGCCTTTGCCTTCTCTAAGGCTTTATCTTTAGAAACATTTGTTTTTACTCTTTCCCTTTATGGTTGTTAAGGGTTTACAAACTTCAAAAAAAATTACAGCAATCATCTAACCATTTTCCTTTATTCTTTTAGCAAAACTCAAATCCACGTTAACCGGAGTAATATTCTACTTTCAAGGTAAACATATACTATTTTCACTGAAGATGTGATTTTAGAGCGTTAACAAGTTCACTCTCTTTCACTATCGTAAGCAGAATTTCTTTGGGCCATCCCACTCTGGAGATTGTTCACAAATTTATATCCTACTTACATTTGGTTGATTATTTTTGTGAACCTCATTATATCATTACAAGATTATCTTTAGAATTATATTACATGATGCTATTTTCAAGGCAATTCAAATGGCTAATTGATGCAAATGCCAAAATGGTCATCTCACTTTAACTCTTCCAAAGAACTATGTATCACTCATGTTTGGGCTACTTTTTCTCATAGTTGTCTATATTATTTCAACAAGTTTACTTTCTACACCCTGTGCTACTAAACTCGTACAAGCAGATGTTAATTAGACTTATATCTCTAGATAGTTTGTCGCTAAATTTCTATATGAACTAGACATTTCTATTCGTCCTAAAAGGAGATGTAAACCAATTCCTTATCCTATGGCTATTAACATAAGGTAGAATTTATAAGCATTATTTCTTATTATTTTTCTTTCCAAATTTTAGGCACAAAAACTTTGATTTTTTTCATGTCTCATTCAGAACTAAGGAAATTAAACATCTAGGCACAATGAGAGCATATAACTGGTCAAATTATACCTTTGAATATTATTGTTGGAATTCCAGTTCAAATCAAATATGCACTCCATTTTGAACAATTTTTTTGACAGTTTAATATAATCACAATTGTTTGTGGATGCCTCTGTTAACCCTAAGGAATTAGTGAATTTATCACCTCCAAACATGAACATTGACCATGACTCTCCTAATATGTTTATCCCGTGTCTTATTCTAATTATTGATGATGTTGATAGACATGATTTAAGAATGACCGTATGATTTTAAAGGTAACCTTCGGAGCATTGATATTTTGATGGATAAGATATTTCTAATTCAATTCATCAAGGGGCAAGAATAAAAAAGTTTAACGTCACTCCCCAAAATTCATCAGGCTTTAAGCTAGACATTGCAAATAAGAGTTCAAGCTGGTTCTTTTTTTTTTTGGGCCGAAGTGTTCTTCATCCTATGCCATCATATTTTCTATACCTTTATTTTATGTTTTTGCGTTTCAATTGACAATAATTCATAATTACATCTTGTTATTCTTAAATTATTAATTGGTTATAAAATTATATTTTTAGACAATAAAAAAACAACATTTAGGGCCTCATGTTAACAAGAGAAAAGATCTAAGGTTAGGTTTCAAGATAACAATCTTGATCTCATCCTTGGTAAATTCAATTACATATTCTTACTTGCCCCTCATGAATCATAATGGGGGAGAGAATGGGTAAATAAGCACTACAAGAGGGCCCAAAGGGAGAGAGGGAAGAAAACTGCAACCCACTAGAAGGGAGAGAAAGAGAAGTATAAGGATAAAATAAATTTAATTTTTCATGCAATAATCAATTATTGTCCTATAGAGTCCTGAGGCACCCCTTACATCTTAATACGTACTAAACATACTTCAGAAAAACGAAGCAAGATTTAATGTGTCATTATTGCTAGTTCATCGCACGAAACATAATTAAAACATATGTAAAAAATTGTTAGCACTAAATATTTAGCTAAAAAATGATGTTTTTCAGTAAATACCAATCAGCTATTGTGAGAGAGAAGGTATCTCTTGAATGCATTTCAAATCAGAACCCTAGTTTCAATTTCAGTGGAAAAAAAAAAAGTTATAGAATCAACCTTATCTCGGTAGAAGGAGACGGCTTGTTCGCTGCAGAGCATTTTATGCAAGAGGAGTTCCTTCTCCTCGCAATTCGAAAGAGCACACGGCTCATGAACGCCGACGAAGGATGAACGGAGAAGAAAGAGTGTGAAGAAGAGAGGAGACCAGTTCTCCCTAGAAAAGCTTTGGAGCTTAAGGAACGCGCTTTGTGAGAGGAATTGAAGTTGGGGCTAAAGCTAAGGAGGGAAATCGGAGCAACGACAGCCATGGCCGTTGTTCTGTCGGCGTGTCCTCCTCCCCGCCTTCTGGTTCCTCCTCTACCTTCAATTTTATTGTTATTATTTAGATAAAATTTATATTTTATTTTATTCTTAGAACACTTTAGTTGTGAGGTGAATTTATTCAATTTGGTTTTACTAAATCTGATTCTGATGTCTATTTATTCAATTCAGTTGTTGCTCTTGCACTCCATTTTCGATCCTTCACTAAATTTGATAAATATAAATTTATTACATTTACTGAATTCGATAAATCCTTAGAAACCAACCCATATATGGGTTGAAGTTTTATCATCATTTTTTTATATTTGAGTGAAAATTTGAAAAATATGTATAAGAAAACATGAAACTAATTTATAGAAGGACAACTAGTTATTCCGATTTAAGTATTTGCATATCAATGTAATCAATTTTTATTTTACAAATGTAAGATAGAGCTCTTTTCATAAAAAAAGAGATTTACAAATATGTATTTATAAATTTTACTTCATTGCCTAGGCATTAATGTGGATATAACACCCATAGTGGTACTATATAGACTCAAAAAGTTTGCAAATATACATATTGACTGGAGATATTTGTTGATCTTTGACAAGCACATTTTTAATGTATAAGATGGTCAATCAAATGTTGGCTATATATTGATGAATCATAAGGGGGTTGTGGTGCTTATTTTTAAATCTTAGCTTATACATGCAAGATGTAATACTTTTTATGGCACTACAAAATGAGTGATTATAAAACAATATGTATATCCAGTGCACATAATTACGAGCCAAATAATGAGGTCATTTATCAATATACGACCAAACTAAGTGAAGAAAAATAAGAAATGTGCAATCATAACTGATGCGTGCCAGAAAATTCGTGGCGGTAGAGTGATAGATTATTGTCTTAGCGTTGCACGAGAATTCAGCACACACAGATAACATAAAAGAAGTAAGCATGAGGAGACACCTTGACTTTTTACGTGAAAAACCCTTGAAAGGGGAAAAAACTACGGGACCTAGCCCAGTTGAAATAATCCACTATGAATAATGAGTACTCAGGTACATTCTTCTCCTAAATTAAGAATGATGGAATTACAAAGCTGTATAATTATAATATGGTTGCAGTTCTTGGTGACAATGAGTCGGAGTCGAGAGCTGCATGAGCTGATGACCACGTATGTCGGTGTTGGCACATGGATCGTAGTGATGAGTTCATGTCCCACGACGATGGCTAACGGTGTCTGATTGGTGGTGATCGACGATGATTGGTGATGATCGACAATGATGATTGACAGTGGATGATGGCGATCGACGAGTGTCGACGATGGCCGATGGTCGACGATGATCGAGATGGTGTTGGACTTCAGCTTCCAGTCCCCCCCCCCTCATGTGAGAGGTGGGACTCTATTTATAGTGTTATGGGTGTCATTAATGCATGAATATGAATCAATTTGATCAGATGGTCCAGAAAGCTTCCTCCGATCAAACGACGTTTAATGGACGTTTGAATGCCTTAACGATGTCGGAATTGCGCAATCTTGGTTTCGTTGGATTCGTCTTACCGAAACGCTCGATTCGACTATAAACTTGCTAGCTTCAACATCTATTTTACCTTCCAAATATGTTTGAAGATCTTTCAAGAGTTATTTAATGACTTGTTCCGGGCTTGATTTGACTCGGATTGGACTAACTCTGATATCATTAGGTTCGTCTCATTGAGCCTGTCAGTTTGACTATAAGTTCGATGAAATCGAAGCTCTAGATGACCCTTAATTGATGTTTTAATGTTTCTTGCTCAAAATATTGTCTCGAGATTCATGTCATGCCTTGAGATTTGTGCTGGATTATGAAAATTTGTTGGTGACATATCAATAAACCTACTCTCAAGATATCTAAGGATATGCCTAATTTACTATGTAATATATGCTACGTTAGTGTAAATAACAGTATAATCAATATAAATTATTTAGGTTATAAATGAAACGAAAGTAATCTAGTTCATTAACATAGGTTTGTTTTAATTCAAATCGGTAATGTCCCGAATCATTTAACAACATATTTCATGATTAATTGGCTTCAACGTTTAGGATTGTTGAGAACCCAAGAGAGATGAGTGTAATCCGCCTTATAATACGTCATGACTTTGAAAGGTCCAAAATCGTGCGTTTAATGAAGTTTAGGTCTATGAGTAGCATAAATACTACAACAATCCATCTCTAGTTCTAAGATCTTAGATCCATCTGTAGGGATATATTATAAGTTACCGATTGAATGATGGTGACTCATTTTAGGATTCTAAAACCTATAACTGAAAGTCACAAATAACATAGAAAAATAAATGCGAGTGATTTGATCTAAACTTCTTCCTCTTGTTTCTGTGATGGACATTGGAGATCGGACATTGAAAGCATGGAAATAGTCCACACTATGGGTCTTTTTAAAATTCTTAGATCCAATAATGTAAATATACCACCCTAGAAGCTCACCCTATAATCTCCCAAAATAATGAATTTAATTTTAAAAAGTACTTAAGAAAATATGTTTTAAATGAATACAAAATAGAACAATTAAATTTTATAATGTGCTCATCATACATAAGACCTTTAATAAATATATTCAATTAAAATTAAATTAAAATTTAATTTTATAGCTGCTCTGTGATTTAATTTTTTTTTTTTAAATCATCAATAAAAAAATAATTCTGCCTCATTTTATAGCCAATAAGATGTGAGATTATTAATTGAAAAATAAATCTATGAGATAAAAAAGGTGGCATTTACATAGACACCACATAATTCTTATGTATTTACATGTCCAACACTTAAACTTCAATATTTACATTCATAACACTCAAATTTATCACATGAAAAATACCATTTTTAATAATTTTTTTTTTATTCACAGGTTTATGACACCAAGATGTTATATATGTAAACATCAAACTTTACATGTTAGATATGTAAATTCATATATAAGAATTGTGTGGTATTTATGTAAATTTCTCCGAAAACAAATNCAAAATTAAATTAAAATCTAATTTTATAGCTGCTCTGTGATTTATTTTTTTTTAAAAAAAAATCATCAATAAAAAAAATAATTCTGCCTCATTTTATAGCCAATAAGATGTGAGATTATTAATAGAAAAATAAATCTATGAGATAATTGCATCAAACAGAGCCATCAAACATTTGAAATAAGACACAAAAACATAAAAAAGGCGGCATTTACATAGACACCACATAATTCTTATGTATTTACATGTCCAACACTTAAACTTTAATATTTACATTCATAACACTCAAATTTATCACATGAAAAATACCATTTTTAATAACTTTTTTAATTCACAGGTTTATGAAACCAAGATGTTATATATGTAAACATCAAATTTTACATGTTAGATATGTAAATTCATATATAAGAATTGTGTGGTATTTATGTAAATTTCTCCGAAAACAAATCACAAATACAGAAGCTGATTAATACTGGATTTCAGTCCCAAAACAACAACAATAAAAAGTTGATGAGGTAAATACAAGAGTTNTGAAGCTGATTAATACTGGATTTCAGTCCCAAAACAACAACAATAAAAAGTTGATGAGGTAAATACAAGAGTTNAGAAGCTGATTAATACTGGACTTCAGTCCCAAAACAACAACAATAAAAACTTGATGAGGTAAATACAAGAGTTGGCTAACTTTCAAATATTATACAAATGTGATACTTTCATGAAATTATAAGGCAACAACTCAAAGAGAGAGAGAGAGAGAGAGAGAGAGTCTTCATTTTACTTCCTCTATTTCGTCCAAGGCGTAGTTGTTTGTGNTAGAGAGAGAGAGAGAGAGAGAGAGAGAGAGTCTTCATTTTACTTCCTCTATTTCGTCCAAGGCGTAGTTGTTTGTGGAGACACCGGCGTAGTTCACTTTGTTAAACCGAACTACTATTGGGTAGCGACTCTTTGGGTCCTATATACATTTCAATTGCATATATATATATATATAGAGAGAGAGAGAGAGAGAGAGAGAGAGAGAGAGAACAAGGCTAAAATGTTATGTATGCAATTATAAAAATTATAAGTGCTAAAAATATAAATACATAAGAATTCTATAAAATGCACGTAAATCCCCTTATTTACTATCATTATTATTGTTATATTACACTCATCTCATAGCTAATTCAAGAGTTTTGAAATTCATACTGATCAATAGTAAGGATTTATTTAGTGATAAATAAAATTAATATTCATATTATATGCATAAATCATCATCATTAGTCTTATAAAATTATTTAAAACTGATTATCTATCTATGAGTTTTTTTTTTCAATGTCATAGATCAAATTGTAGATTTACATATGCATTTGCATTATTATAAAAATTGTTTGTTTATGATTCTAAAATTATGGATTGTTGATGTTCGTTATAATGATTACTGTCTTGCATTCTTGCATTCTTCATAAAAATTAAACTGATGATGCATCAAAGATTACGAAAAAATATAACTTTAAGCAAATAAGGCTTGATGAAGCTATAGAGTTGGTTTCCACAAACCTGATCCACAGTCACAACAGACCCAGTTCCATTGTACCAGTAGGACTCCCTCCTAAGGATCTTCACCTGTAATGAAAACATAGAAAATAATTGAGCAGTGGAAAATAGCAAAAAATTGCATTGTGATCACAATTCTTATGTAATTACATGTCTAACAGCTAAAATTCACATTTACATGCATATCACGCGTATCTTCAACATCACATAAAAAATATCATCATCACTACCTTTTTAGAAGTGACATAAGCATTTTCATGCACAAGTTTATGACACCAAACTGTTATAAATGTAAATGTCAAACTTTGAGTGTTAGATATGTAAATACATAAGTACCATGTGATGTGTATGTAAATTTCCCTAAAATATAATGAGGAACATCAAATTGCTCTTTTGATAAGACGGCAAGTTTATGCCTTTTTTTTTTCTCTCAATTTTCATTGTCTGGCCTTCTAAGAAACTAAGAAATCACCCATTCCAAAAATGCTCCTATAAGAGCACACTTAACTTTAAACTTTCTAATGTAATTTGAACAACTGCGCCAAAATGCATCTCGATGTTTACGAGTTCAACTTCATTATATTTAAGAGATTTCACGATTTGATTAAAACTAAACGTTAGTGGTTCATACTTACATTTCTATCATTGAAGTCACGAGTTCAAGTCTCTTCTCTGCCCAGCTATTATTTATTAGAAAGAAAATCTAAGAGTAGTATACTCGTCTCTCCTTGTAAAGGACCTTTTACCTTCATGTAATATATAATATATGATAATAGGTTACTATCCTACAACAACAATAATAACAAGAACAAGAAGTAATATTTTAATATTTTAATCTATTTGAAAACTAATAAAGGTAAAAATCAGAATTAATGGTGGTGGATATCAATGTAATAAATTCATATGTTACACAACAAGAATTTTTGGACCTATGGGTAATTTGTCAAAAATAACAAAAGAAAATTTTCTTACTAATCCTAGAGTGATAATTGTAATCTAACCCAAGCTTAAGCTTGCAATCTTAGGTTGGAGTGACATTACAAAACACGTCAACAGCACAACAGCAACATCAACAACAACAAGTCTTTATTCCAACAGCACAAAACACATATAACAAATAAATAAGAGCTTTAAGATAATGATTTGCACCCAAGGAAAAAAAAACTTGAATGTAACTGAATTAACAAGTAAAAAATTTTAATTAAGCAAACACGATCAATCAAGTCGTTACACACACAAAAAATAATAAACTAAGGAAGTCCCATGTGATTACATATCTACCATCTAAACATTATTTTTTTACATTTATAACACCCAAATCTTTCATATGAAATAAAAAGTACCACTTCTTTAGCTTTTAAAAATAGGAATTGCAGATTTTCATGTATAAGTAAGATCCATGTGTGCCAAAATTGAAGTTTAGGAGTTACATATATGAATACATAAGGGGTTGTCTGGTAACGGATTGAGATTTAAGTTATTAGGGTATAGTAAATCCCATAAATCCGGATTTAAATCCTGAAGAGGTTAAATCCGAAAAACTATCTCAAGATAGATTTACTAAATCTTGTAAATCCTGTTTGGCAACTTCTACAGGGATTTAAAATCGTTAGAGCTGTTGGAGTGAAAAAAATAAATAAATAAATAACTGGGAACATAAATCCTCACCCCACGAACTTAAATCCACTGATTTATAGGATTTAGTAAATCCCGGATTTAAGGCCGAAATCGGTGAAAACCGGATCTAACAAATCCGCAGCTTTATTCTGTCCAAAATGACCCTCTGTCAAGATTTAACTCACATCCCGCTTAAATCTATTGCCACACAGCCTCTAAGAATTGAGTGGAATGTACGCAAGTATTCCTAAATTAAAATTAAAAAAAATAGTACATATCTCTACTCGATGCCTTCTGATCTTCACTAATCATGGTATTAATCTTAACAAACCTAATATACCTCTAGTTATAATCGGTGGGTGTAAATTTAAATGAAAATTACATAGAAAAGACTTGATTTTTTTGGAATTAATGATCACAATTTCTTAACTAACAAAGCTATAAATCATTTGGAATTCATTTCTTCAATTATGACAAAAACCCTACACTTTTGAAAGCTTCGCAGAAAAAAATGCCTTTTTTATCATATAAAAAACACTTCAGTTACAGAAATCACAAACTTCTTCTAAGTTTACCTTCGTTCCCCTCTTAGGGCCAATGGGCGGGGGTGGAGGCGGCTTGGGGGCCTCGGCCACGGCGGTTTNTTGGAATCCATTTCTTCAATTATGACAAAAACCCTACACTTTTGAAAGCTTCGCAGAAAAAAATGCCTTTTTTTATCATATACAAAACACTTTAGTTACAGAAATCGCAAACTTCTTCTAAGCTTACCTTCGTTCCCCTCTTAGGGCCAATGGGCGGGGGTGGAGGCGGCTTGGGGGCCTCGGCCACGGCGGTTTCCTTCTCCACGGCCGGAGCCGGCGGCGAAGACGATGAGGCTTCTTCGGCTCGGACAAGAAGCCTTCTTGCGCTGGAGCTGGCAGGCTTATTATAAAAGAAGCTCACGGAGGCGGGCCTCGCCTGAGCAGCGGCGCCGGTGAGGCAGGCGGTGAACGCGAAGCTGGAGGCCGCCGAAGCCATAGTACTGGTCGCCATGCTTCAAAAGCAAATGGCTCGATGCCTTCTTGTTCCCTCTCACGAATTTCTTCCTCGCTTCAAAATATCTTCCCTTTGGTCGTGTGGCGCTGCCTTAAAACATAGGGATTGATCATTAATCTAATTATTTTCCATCTGGTTTCATGTGAGGAAGGGAGATTCTCTCCACTGAAGTGACGACGCGTGGCATTTTATCCATGGGTTGTGGATAACACCATCTCCATGCTGCCATGAGGAAATTGAATTTAAATTTAAATGTGCTGATTGGATAATTGGAAATGATGTTGTTGGGGTCTAACATGAGATTGGTAGTAAATAAGCCATTGAGCCTAATGGATTTGGATACAATTTTGTAAGGAGTTGATATTTCTTCTAAGAGCTCAACTGCATTGCAAATTAGTGGGAAATAGGGTGAGGAATATTGAATACATGAGTTTGATCTCTCCTTACTCGAATAAAATGGATATTTTGGAGACCGGGTAATATGTAGAAAATTAACGAAATAATTATTCAAATAGTAGGAAGAAAAATTTTAAGATAGTTCAAACATGTTAATGAGAAAACTCATTTTCATCTTTGTATTTTACTTAGTCATTGTTACATTTTGAGCTATAATATATGTACATTCATTAACTTAAGTGGTTGTTAAATTGCCTTGCTATAGAGATAATAAAGAGGGGAGTAATTGAAGAAGTTCTGGGTGGTAGACAGCTACTTGTTAACTATTGAGAGGTTAATGCATGTATGCATGATTGTGATCTAAGAGAATTACATATGAACTTGTTGTATGAATATTTATAGGCACAATGAAAGGTAAAAGTATCTATTTGTAATTGATCGCTAGCTTTTGACTCAACATTGCTCCTAAGGCACTACTAATTTGTTATACATTGGTGTTATTGAACTAATCACCTCAACCATCGGCTTAGAAGAACCATGAAGTGAGCCTAAGGCCTTTTGTACGCAACTCGATCACTTGAACATGAGGTTGACTCGTTGACTGAATTTGATGGCAATAATGTTCATTGAAAAATGAATCAACTATACACCCCATGTGTTACAATACATTTTAACTCTATATGATTTGTAATAATAAGATTGACATCAAAACAATTTAATTTTATTCTGAGATATTATTGTTAGTTAAGAAATTATCTATCAGCGTGATACTCAATTTGGAAAAGTGAAAGAGAGTTCCTCAATAATTCTTTAAGATCTAAATGCCTTAATACCACCTTCTCCTACCAATGAGCATGATGTCTCCATTAAAGAAAGCTATGCAAGTTTCTTCATTCTAAATTTTCACAACTAACTTTATGCCATTACTTGGATATGTGTTTCATCTCTATTTATGTGAGCACAATATTGGTCATAACTAATTTTTTTATGCTCACTATATAAGTAAAAACTCTTATTGGGAGCACTAAAATTAAAATAAGTGGTAAGGATCAGGTGCAAAGAGAACTTGGGACCTGTACATTCTTTTCATTTGATTAATCTAGAGATTTCGGATTGGGTTTTGCTAGATGTAACCCAACTTTTTTTTATTTAAATTTTTTCATAAGATTATTTTTATAAACCTAGCAACATCTATCCTTCAATTTTTCCTTTAACCCAAATATTATTTTGTACTTTATTATATTCAACTTATAGACCTTCTACTTTTTATTTTCTTACTATTATAAGTGATTTGTTTATAAATTATACATTTATGATGCACATATAATAAATTTTTTTGTACAAATTGACACAAAAAATACTAGATTCCACAAAATCAATGTGTGGTTGGGGACTCGAGCTATGTAGAGTATCAAGTATCATGGTGTCTGGTGTTGTGTCTTGGAGCGATGAGAGTGACAACATGACAATGTGGCCTGCAAATTGGGGCCCATACTACACAAGGTGGCAAGAGCAGTAGCCTATAACATGATAATTTAGGGTATTTGATTCTTAGTTAAGCAAAAATAAAAACTGATCAATGGATATTGATGGTGTGCAAGGCGGCTAAAAAAGAAAATGAGATGTGAAAGGAGATTAAGTGGGATCAATGACAAGTTTTATGGAATGAGGGAGGGAGAGTGACAACTAGTAGGATGAAGTAAGGGAGGGAGGGTGGTACATGAACAAAGTGATGGGGTCAGTGAAAAATAGTAGTGAAGGATATGTTAGATTTGGGATGAAGGGAATGTTATCAACATCCATTTGGTTGGAACGAGGGAGCAAGGGCCAAATGAAGGAAGATCAAGTAGTAGAGGAATGACTTAGCTAATGAGTAAGAGAGCATGGGAGTGAGAGAGTGTCGAAGTAATTTAGGATTGAGATATGTTGTCGTTCAAACCATCCTTATAAATAAAATACAAATGAATTTTTTGTTGCTAAACTTTACTAATTTTTTTTTTGTCATGCAATCTTTAATACGATGTCTCGAGGCAATAAAAATGTAAACATGCAACGTGGTGTGCGAGTGAGGGATCATATTATTCAAGTAGCAAAAGTGGCATACTCTAGAATTAATAGTTGGGACAAATGTTACTTAGATGAGAGGCACTGAGAACAAATTAATGGAATGTGAGGATGCATGAGGTGGTTGAGAAAGAGAGAAAGTGATAAAGAGTGGAAAGGAGAAAAGATAAGATGAATGGAGCAAAGGAGGGAGAGTAACGATAGGTCAGATAGAGCAAGAGATGAAGAGTAGTTGTGGGCTGAATGAAGCAAGGGAGCATGGGAGGGAAAGTATGGAAGGGTGGGAAAAAGTGATGGAGCGAGGGAATGAGGGAATGAGAGCAATTATAGTCTAGGTGTTGTTAGGGAGCAAGGGAGAGAGAATGGAAATAAATCAAGGAAAGGAGTAAGGGAGAATGGAGGGGGAGCAGTAATGAGACAGACATAGATAGGGAGCACGGAAGTAAGGGTGTGAAAGAAAATCAATCTATTAACAATCCATTGGTAATTTTGAATAAGATGATAACCTATATCATTCTTAGATCAAATTGAGATAAGGAGCAAGAAAGTGAGGGTGTGAAAGAAAGTCAATTTGATCTAAGAATGAGATAAATTGTCATCTTATTCAAAATCATCAATGGAATGTTGATTTATTTATTATTCCATAAAATTTTTGATAATATGTTTGTAAAAAAATAATAATGTAAATTTCATTGTTAGTTTGGTCAATAATTACTAACAAATAAATTTAACTAGAAAATGTTGTCATAATATCCTACTTTTGTGACATTATAAGATTAGAATGATATTTTTTTTTCTTTTATTATCATTCATTGAATTTCTTTGATATAATGTAGCAGTTATGTCAGGGTATATGAAAAGACAAATGAGTTATTTTTAGAGAAACTATTAGCATTTCTTAAGATGTTTCAAGTTTGAAAAAGTACATATTGATTATCTTGCAGCCTTTGAGTTATGTCAGGATGCTACAAGGAATGAGTCATCGTTTATGAAGCTTGTCAATTTTTCAAAGATTCTACATAATGGATTCATAAAGGCTTGAGTTGTCAGGTTTATAATCATTTTTTATTTTTTTATTTATTAAAATTTTATGTTTAGAATCATTTATTTATGCAAGGATGTTACATAAAATGGATCTACTTAGGCACGTCTCGACACATTTATAGCCCATCTATAATTGATACGCCTAAAAAATGACTACTTTTTCATATATATTTTATGCTCAATTTTAATAATTTTTAATGATATTACACTTTAAAAGAATGTATTTTGTATGTTTTTTTATTTCAGGGACAATAAATGGAGTTTTGGAAAAAAAAAACAAAAATGGTGCAAATTAAAGCAAAAATGAGCAAGAAAGAAAATTTTGTCATGACACATTTCGATATGTCTTTCTATGCTTAATCTCTTTTACACTTCTTACACATTTTTGAATGAAATTATACTTTAAAGAAATGTTGTTTTCATACCTATTTTGTAGTTCTATCTGTTAGGAACGCAATGCAACTGAAATGGGATGAAACGAAGCTAAAACAGTATCAAACGAAGCAAAATTGTGGACCTGCGCAGGGTGGGCGCTGACAGCGCCAGAACCGGCACCGACAATGTCATAGTGCAGAAAATGACGCTAAAACGACACCGACAGCACACAAAACGACGCCGACAGTGCCCGAGACTGTTTAGACGCAATCCTGGGAAAATTTCTAGAAGATTCAATGTATTTGGACATTTTTTTTAAGGTTGCTTGAGGCGTCTCTTAAGAAATTCGTCCCTACACTATAATAGGGTGTTTATATGTCAGAAAAAGTGGTGTGTGTGAGTGAAAAAATGTGGAGAATGTTTAAAGATCTTAGAATAAGAGAAGAAATGTAGATTTCTATCTTTTAGAGATTGTTGTGGCGATTTTGAGAGAATTTGTAAGGGAAAGTTTTAACATTGCATGGATCCGCGGGAGACTTTGTGGGAAAGATTTTCTTCTTTCTTTCAAAGGAAAAAAACTAAGTATTGTGTTCTTCATTATCTTATGATTTTATAAACACTTATCTAGTGGATTTGTTTTGATTTAATAAAGTTTTTCTTTGTATTTTCTTCGTGTTTTGTGGTGTGTTTCTCTTATTCTTTCTTCTTTTTTGAAAATAATAACATAAGAAGATTATGTCGTTATTTTCCTTTTAATTTTCTTTTGCAATGAGTAGGATTCATGTTTAGGACATTGAGATGCATGCTATAAGAAGTTTTAATTATAAATTGTGATGTTTTTTCAACTCCGCTCTTAATTTACTTTTCGATGTGATAAATTAAATTGTTAAAATATGTTGTGAAACATATGATCTAAGAAATGGAGTATGAGTTCTACAACAGAGTAAGAATCACATTTAAGTCCATGAAGAAGTATTTCGTTCATGGTATTAAGTGCAAATAAATAGAGAAATATACTTTGTTGGGTGTAAAATTAAAGGTTTCTAAGGTGACAAACTAAAAATCCCCAATTCGATCTTAGTGTTTAAAAACTAAAGCGAGAGTTAGCATTCATGGAAAGGGAAGTGGGAGTCAATATCCTCCTGCCTAGCCACTGATTTAGAGATTAAACCTAAGATTAGCCAATGATTTTCTATAACACTGAATCAAGGTAGAAAATTAAAATTACTCATATTTGGCACATACAATATTTAATGTATCTCATTCATTTACATTATCCAATTCGCTACATAAGAATAGTAGTTTTTAACATCTTAAAGTTCTCCAAACCAACTCATCCAAAAAGGGTTATCTTTAGAATTAATATTTACATTTAGGAATAGTTAATATCCTTACATTTAACAATCGCATTTAGGAGTAGTCACTAGATAAAACCCCATTATAATTGAGATTCCAAACTAAGGACTAATAGTAGTAGACTAGAATTTGACTAAGGACATCTTTTCTTGCTTCGTGTGGGATCGATATTTGGGGTTTAATCTGAAAGTCCTATATTACTTGAAGCGATATGTGCATTTGTGTAGAACTCATAGTGTGTGAACTATTTTCTATATTTTATAAAATTTCAATTTTGCATATTAGCCCTTGAATATAAATTCGGTCAAGTTTTTGGTCGTCTTTTGACAGCTAAATTACTGCGTAATTACGGGTCCGGTCAAGTTTTTGACACCATCTCAGGGGAATTGAATTAACATAAAACACGCACAAAAACAACACACGCTAGAGGCACATCAAATTTTTGGCGTCGTTGTCGGGAAGCTTCAGTAAGAACTTTAGGAGAATTTTAGTTGAAGTAATTAGGCTTAGACTTGGAAAACTGTAATATCGTAAAAACCAATTTTGTTTGTAAAGTTTTTTTTGTATGAAAAATTGTCGTAAAAAAACTGTTTGTGTGAAAAATAAGGTGTTTGTAAAAATATTTTGTTGTGTTGAATATATCTTTTATTTTATTTGTTTAATTATTAATGTATTGTTTGTTGTTTTGTGTATGCAAAATATAGGATCAGAAGGACTTGTGTCTTATGATCCTGAGTTAGAAAAAAGGAAAAAAATCAAAAAACAGAAAGGACTTGAAGAAGTAGAAATGGAAATGAAAAACATTCAAAATAATAACTTGGAAAATCATCATAAATCTTTGAGGAATTATATAAATCCTACGACAGATGAAATTCACTCAAGTATACAAACCCCTATCGTAGAAGTTAACTCATTTGAAATAAATAAATCCGGATATTATCCAACGGACGCAGAATAACCAGTTTGGGGGAACTTCTTCGGAGGATCCCTATTTACACTTATCCAGTTTTGAGGAAACCACTAGAAGAATATTGGATCTTGAAAAAAATATGAGGAACAAGGATATGAATTAATTTGAAAAGGAAGAGCTAAAAGAAAATTTTAAATTCAAGGACTTTGTAGGAATTTCTGGATCTGGAAAAGATTCGGTGATTGATCAAGGATTACATAATTGGAATTTTGATACAGGTGGAATCATTTATCGGGCTAACGACGTTAAACCAAACACTTTATGGGAGGCAACCCATAGTTATTAGTGTGTTTTGATTTAGTATACTTAAGAGTCATGATTGTTAGTGTTGTATTGTGTTTGCTTTAGTGTGGATTGATCATTTTGATTGATGATTGGTGGATGTTTAGATTGTTAGCTCTTTGATTTGATCTTTGTATGTGTCATGAGGGAGATGATTCCTTAACTTCTTATTATGGTTAAACTTGTATGTTCTCTTGTAGTAGTTGTATTGATGAGTTCACTACAACTCGGGTCTAACCTGGACGTGAGTTTTAGAAGATTTATTATGAATTTATTGGTGACAATTCCATCTCAATTTTGTTACTTCCTTTCTTTGACCTTGTTTTCATTTGGTAGAAGTAGTTAACCTATTTGATGTGTGACATCTTAATGAATTTACACTATCCTTATAACTGCTATAGGTGCTTAATTATTGGGATATGGTGATGCCTAGTTTTGGTGCTTGAGAACCAACATATCAGGGACAATCTTATCTTTGGGATTAGAATATATAAAATCATTTATAAGTACCCAATATATTTGTGTAGTGATTATGTTAGAAATTGGAAGTAAGTTAGTGTGTGATGAGTTAAGGAAAGAATTGACCTCATTTATTATGTGTGTTTGTGTTTGTGTTACAATAATATATAGGACTTGAAGAACATTTTTATATTCCAATGCCGATACATGTTATGCTAGTTAGACTTTTGTTTAGTTAATTTTATTTTGGCATGTTTAATTTAGATTTACTTTCTACTACATGTTTTCTATCCTGATAAATAATTGTAGATATTTTTGATATATATTTGTGGTAGATAAATTTCTAAACTGTTTTTCTTCCTACTTATATTTTTTGCACTAAATACTATACATGTTAAAAATCAAGTTTGGAGGTAGGATGGAAAATAGATTTTAAAGCTAAGTATACTTCATTTTAGTTTAATATTATTGCATGCATGTTTTAGGCTATATTTACTTTCTCCTACAGTCATTCTATCATGATTATGATTGTATATGAATTTGATAGGATGTTGTAGTAGTTAGTAGATTAACCTTTTATTTTTTCTTCATGCTAAAATTTATGGAATTGATTGCAAAATATTTAAAAATTTAAGTTTGGGGTGAAGAAAAATTTTCTTAAAAGATTGAAACTAAATTTTATTTGTCCTCAATTAGCTATAATTTAAAATTTTAATTTAACATAACCTTATTAGAGGCTAACTTTTGATAACTATATTTGTGTTTCTAAATATGTAGTAGACTTAAGTAAAAGTTTTCAATAATGAAAGTTGATTTTAGAGTTAAGATATTTGGTACGAAATAATAAGCCTATGTTTTTTTCTATTTAAAGTAAAGAAAATTGTATTTTTGAAGTATTAAGAATCTTAGAGTTTCATGTAAGAAAAAAAAATGAGGCTTTATGAAAAATCTTCAAAGCTAATATGAGTTTATAAAGTGAAGGAATGTGAAAATTTTTTAAATTTAAGAAGAGGATAGTGAAGTTCAAAATTATTAAAGGCTATCCATATATATTAATCCTCACCTAAAAAAGAAAAAAAAAAGAATTGGATTAAAAATGATCCTAAAAGAAAAAAAAAGAAAAGATAAGTATGTGAGGAGAAGCTTGAGAAGATGCCTAATAAAAAATTGACTTCACTTGAATCAACTTGAGGAAGAATGTTTTATTACATTTTCTAAACTTGTATTTGAGTGTTAGCATTCTTACTAATAAAGATCTCATAAAGTTCTTTTTCATATGGATACTCTAATTGACTTTAATATGACAAATTACAATTCTTCTTGAAATGAATGGAGAATAAACAAATCTTGGACTTGACCACTAAAGTATTCTTACACTTTTAGTTTTAACTTAAGTTGTTAAAAAAATTTTCTTAGGTTGTGCTATTATATTTAGTAGACCAAATTATATAAATTTATAAGTTAAAATCTGTGTCATAAGTTATATTTTTATGTAGTAAAAGTGTTACTTGAGGACAATTAACATTTAAGTTTGGGAGATTTCGATATGCCTAAAAAATGACTACATTTTCATATATAGTTTATACTCGATTTTAATAATTTTTAATGATATTACACTTTAAAGGAAGATATTTTGTATATTATTGATTTCAGGGACAAGAAATGGAGTTTTGGAGAAAAAAAAGCTAAAACGGTGTAAATTGGAGCAAAAATGAGCAAAAAAGAAAAGTCTGTTTTGACACATTTCGATATGTCTTTCTATGCTTAATCTCTTTTACACTTCTCACACTTTTTTGAATGAAATTACACTTTAAATAAAGGTTGTTTTTATGCTTATTTTGTAGGTTTATATGTTAGGAACATAATGCAACTGAAACAAGACAAAATTGAGTTAAAACTGAGCAAATCGAAGCAAAATGGTGGAGCTGCGCAGGGTGGGTGCTAACAACACCAGAACCGGCGCCGACAACGCCGGAACTGACGCTGACAGCGCCAGAGTGCAGAAAACGACGCCGACAACGCCCAAGACAGTTTGGACGCGATCCTGGGCAAATTTCTAGAAGATTCAATGTATTTGAAAGCTTATTTTAAGTTTGCTTGAGGCATCTCTTGAGAAATTCACCCCTAAACTATAATAGGGTGCTTTTATGTTAGAAAAAGTGGTGCGTGTGGGTGGAAAAATGTGGAGAATGTTTAAAGATCTTAGAATACGAGAAGAAATTTAGATTTCTATCTTTTTTGAGAGATTGTTGAGGGGATTTTCAGAGAATCTGTAAGGTAAAGTTCTAGCATTGCATGGATCAACGAGAGACTTTGTGGGAGATATTTTCATCTTTTTTTCAAAGGGAACAAACTAAGTATTGTGTTCTTCATTACCTTATGATTTTGTAAACACTTATCTAGTGGATTTGCTTTGATTTAATGAAGTTTTTCGTTGTATTTTCTTCGTGCTTTGTGATGTGTTTTTCTTACTCTTTTTTCTTTTTTGGAAATAGTGACATAAGAAGATTATGTCGTTATTTTCCTTTTACTTTTCTTTTGCAATGAGTACGATTCATGTTTAGGATATTGAGATGCATGCTAGAAGAAGTTTTAATTATAAATTATGATGGTTTTTCAACTCTACTCTTGATTTACTTTTCGATATGACCAATTGAATTGTTAAAATATGTTGTGAAACATATGATCCGGGAAATGAAGTATGCGTTTTACAACAGAGTAAGTATCACATTTAAGTCCATGAAGGAGTATTTCATTCATGGGATTAAGAGCAAATAATTGAAAAATATACTTTGTTGGGTATAAAATTGGAAATTTCTAGTGTGACAGACTAAAAATCTCCAATTCGATCTTAGTATTTAAAAACAAAAGCGAGAGTTAACCTTCAAGGGAAGGGAAGTGGGAGCTCTGAAGTAGGAGCCAATATCCTCCTAGCCTAACCACAAATTTAGGGACTAAACCTAAGATTAACCAATGATTTTCTATAACAATGAATTAGGGTAGAGAATTAAAATTGCTCCTATTTGACGCATACAATGTTTAATGTGTCTCATTCCTTTACATTATCCAATTCGCTACATAAAAATAATAGTTTTTAACGTTTTAAAGTTCTCCAAACCAACTCATCCAAAAAAGGTTATCTTTAGAATTAAAATTTACATTTAGGAATAGTTAATATCCTTAGATTTAACATTCACATTTAGGAGTAGTTGCTAGATAAAACACCATTTTAATCAACATTCCAAACTAAAAACTAATAGTAGTGGACTGAAATTTGACCAAGGACATCATTCATTGCTTCTTCGTTGAGACTTGTTGGTTATGCAAATAAGTCTCATGAGATCCAAAAAATATGGATTTAAAAGGCACAAACCAACAAGTATGGAATCTATTGGTTATACAAATAATTGTGCACATCGAGACATGAGATGACAGACAATGTATTTTTTCAATGTTTTAAAAGCTGGTGTTATCATTTAAGAGTGAAAGACCTCACTTTAATATGTGATCAATGGTCAAGTGTCAACTCAGTTAATTATTATTATTGTAATTGTAGGTGGCTCAACAATTGACACAACATCAAATAATATAGGAAGATCTACAATTCCTTAAATTTGACGTTTTATGAAGTTTAAGTTGTTTGCATAGTGATGATACTAATATGAATACATATTGGATGACTTATTTGTGTCCACACATAATTGCTAACATTAAGATAATTTGACGGCTTTATTGAATTAAAATCACAATCATATCATGTTTTTTGGCTCGAGGTGCATCGATAAGAGCTAGTTAATAAATTGAAAGAGATGCCAATTAGAGGAGTCAATACAACCTACAGAAGGGATGTTAGTACGAGGAATGCGAGCTTAGATAGACACCAATTGATTATTTAGCATGAACTAACCATTGCGAAGGGCATAGTATTATAAGCCCTAGTCCACTTTTGTTACTTATCATGAAGTCACTTATTTTATTATATTTTTATGAAGAGTTCAATTTATAAATAATTGAGCTTACAACACAATCTCCAAAATCGCATTCGATAGGCTGAGTCCCGCCTAAACCCCAACTCCTCAACCGGAAACCTAAAACCCTGTCCCTCATCCCCTCCGTCAGCCTACTCGTCGGAAACTCGGTTCTTATGGCGCTGTCCCTACTCTCGCCGGTGCGATTCCCTTTTCTGTCCCCTCCCGTCTTTATTGTTCAACGGCCAACCGCGGTCACCTCTACCNTGATAAGGATGTTGAAGGTCCAATGAAAAAAATTCCTACTGAATTATAAAAACCTATTTCCTCAATTAAGATAAATATAGAAAAACCACCTATACCATTTACTCAGTACCAAGGGGAACAATTGAAAAACAAGAGTAACCTAGAAGAATTTGATCCAGAATCTAAATTATCTAAAGAGAATCTTATCCAAAATTTGGGAGATCATGAAGTATCCTATAAAGATCCATTTATTACTAAATCTAAGTTTAGCCAATGCTTTTCTATAACACTGAATCAGAGTAGAGAATTAAAATTGCTCATATTTGACACATACAATATTTAATGTGTCTCATTCCCTTACATTATCCAATTCGTTACAAAAATAATAATAGTTTTTAACATCTTAAAGTTTTCCAAACCAACTCATCCAAAAAAGGGTTATTTTTAGAATTAAAATTTACATTTAGGAATAATTAATATCCTTAGATTTAACATTCACATTTAGGAGTAGTTGCTAGATAAAACACAATTTTAATCAACATTCCAAACTAAAAATTAATAGTAGTAGACTGAAATTTGACTAAGGACATCATTCCTCGCTTTCTCGTTGAGACTTGTTGGTTATGCAAATAAGTCTCATGAAATGGATCCAACAAATATGGATTTAAAAGGCACAAAGCAACAAGTATGGAACCTATTGGTTATACAAATAATTATGCACATCGAGACATGAGATGGCAGGCAATGGATTTTTTCAATGTTGTAGAAGCTGGTGTTATCATTTAAGAGTGAGAGGTCTCACTCTAATATGTGATCAATGGGCAAGTGTCAACTCAGTTAATTATTATTATTGTAATCGTAGGTGGCTCAACAATTGGCACAACATCAAATAATATAGGAAGATCTACAAATCCTTATATTTGGCGTTTTATGAAGTTTAAGTTGTTTGCATAGTGATGATACTAATATGAATACATATTGAATGACTTATTTGTGTCTACACATAATTGCTAACATTAAGATAATTTGACAGCTTTACTGAATTAAAATCACAATCATATCATGTTTTTTGGCTCGAGGTGCATCAATAAGAACTATTTAATAAATTGAAAGAGATGCCAATTAGAGGAGTCAATACAACCTACAGAAGGGATGTTAGTACGAGGAATGCGAGCTTAGATAGACACCAATTGATTATTTAGCATGAACTAACAATTGCGATGGGCATAGTATTATAAGCCCTAGTCCACTTTTGTTACTTATCATAAAGTCACTTATTTTATTATATTTGCCCTAGTCCACTTTTGTTACTTATCATAAAGTCACTTACTTTATTATATTTTTATGAAGAGCTTAATTTATAAATAATTGAGCTTACAACCCAATCTCCAAAATCGCATTCGATAGGCTGAGTCCCGCCCAAACCCAACTCCTCAACCGGAAACCTAAAACCCTGTACCCCTCATCCCCTCCGTCAGCCTACTCGTCGGAAACTCGGGTCTTATGGCGCTGTCCCTACTATCGCCGGTGCGATTCCCTTTTCTGTCCCCTCCCGTCTTTATTGTTCAACGGCCAACCGCGGTCACCTCTACCGCCGCAGTTGCAGAGAGGAAGGGACGAAGAAAGGGTAGGCAGCCAAGACCGGAAGATCCTTCTCCCTCCTCAACTGTGGAGAAGGGCTTGAGATTCAATTTTATGGAGGAGTTGATGGATCGAGCCAGGAGCCTCGACTCAGCCGGCGCGGCAGACGTCATCCATGATATGGTCGCTGCTGGGCTTAGCCCCGGGCCCCGGTCCTTTCACGGCCTCATCGTTTCTCACACCCTCAATGACGACGTAGTGGGCGCGGTAATATCCTATTTGATTTTTCGGAGCGGCATTTGCATCTTTGTAGTTGCCGTGTGGCTGCAAACAGGATTTAACGTTAGTTTTCTGCAACCCGGTTTTATGTTAAATAGGACCTATCAAATCCAGTACACCTGTATCCATCAAGCCCCGTGTGACTTAGATAGAGCTTGAGAGCTATGACAGGAGTAAATATCTTAAATCCCTGCCCTGCAATTGGATTTAGTAAATATCGATTTACGCCGTAAAAGAGATTGGAAGGCGAGAAACATAGACAAAACCTTATAAATTTTGATTTAAAAGAGCTTGGATTTAATTTTCATTTTTTTTTGATGTTTTTTTGGATTACATTAAATCCGTGCCTAAATCCTATTATAACTATGCCACCAAACACTCCATTAGTAATCCCCGAATCTGTAAATCCATAAATTCACTCGTCCCTTGGATTCAGAAAATCTAGATTTAGGTTGAATCTAAGACAAATTTGGACTTATTAAATTTGAAAATTCATAGATCCATGAAACTATTGCATTTTGCCATTTGGTTGGATTTGTTGGGCGGGATGTGATTAAATCACGAAAACAGATTCCAGAGATCTGAAGCAAAACTTTGAATCTAAGCACACAAAACTAGAAAACATAGAAAAAATCATATTTAACGTGAAAAAACCCGAGAATAAGAAAAAATCAGAGTAAAAAAAAAAAAAACCTCTATGGCAAAATAATTAGAAGAATCATATAAATGACGCTATACTCAAGCTTTCCTGCACTTTTGGAACTCAAGAACACTCCCTTTGTCTCCCTTGCACAAGTGAATATTGAAACCCCATGCCCCTCCATCTGCAAAACCAAAATTTTAAGTGAAAATGACCCAAAGTCTGTTACTGGGGTTGGTGTGCCACGATAGTGGCGTTGGGGTGTTACGACGCTCCAAAGGGGCACTGCATCTGAGCGTTGTAGTGTCTTCAGGATGTTAGGGTGTTGATCAGCGTTAGGACGCTTTTGGCTAGGTGCTGAGATGTTGCACACATAATTTTTTTCAAGGGGCGGTGCCCTCGAACCCATGCAGGGGAGACACTATTGAATCGTATTGAATGTCATTAGTTCTTTGCACATTTAATGACACGTGTTCTTTAGACAGTGATTTATCATTATAAATTGTCTCTTGAGAATTTATAACAATGTGTGGGATTACTTTATAAAGTACATTGAATTTGAAAGTTGGGCAGTTCATCTTTTGGTTTGGGCATGACATGTCTATTTCTATAATACTACAGTAAACCATTCCATTGATTGTTTCGATTTAGTGTTTTGTTCTCAAACATCTATAAAAAAAAAAAAGGGCAATTTTTGTTGAGAGTTTTGCCTACTGTTTTTGGGGTTGAGTTTAACAACTTTATTTNCTATTCTGAGATATTATTGTTAGTTAAGAAATTATCTATCGGCGTGATACTCAATTTGGAAAAGTGAAAGAGAGTTCCTTAATAATTCTTTAAGATCTAAATGCTTCAATACCACCTTCTCCTACCAATGAGCATGATGTCT